>CAUYON010060774.1:0-10232 GCA_963573935.1 Arctocebus calabarensis
CTAACAGTAGATGTAAAAGGATCCAGCACAAAATTCCAAGGCCCTAAAGAATGTTGGAGCCTCTAAATAGAAAAAACATCCTTAATGAATATTAGAAGAAATTTTACTCTAAGAAATATGAAAATCTGAAGGAAATTGACCAATATTTGGAAGCATGCCACCTACCAAGACTTAGTCAGAACGTAGTGGAAATGTTGAACAGGCCTATATGAAGTTATGAAATAGCATCAACAATACAAAATCTCCCTAAAAAGAAAAGCCCGGGACCAGATGGCTTCATGTCAGAATTCTACCAAACCTTTAAAGAAGAGCTAGTACCTATATTATTAAACCTCTTCCAAAATATATGAAAAGAAGAAACACTACCCAACACTTTCTGTGAAGCAAACATCACCTTGATCCCTAAACCAGGGAGAGACCCAACAAGAAAAGAAAACTATAGACCAATATCACTAATGAATATTGATGGAAAAATATTTAACAAGATACTAACAAACAATCCAAAAACACAGCAAACAAATTATACACCATGACCAAGGGGGCTTTATCCCAGGGTCTCAAGGATTGTTCAATATACATAAATCTATAAATGTAATACAGCACATAAAAGAATTAAAAAATAAAGACCATATGATTCTCTCAATTGATACAGAAAAATCTTTTGACAATATCCAGCATCCCTTCATAATTAGAACACAAAAAAATGGTATAGAAGGGACATTTCTCAAACTGATAGAGGCCATCTACAGCAAACCCACAAATTAACAGAATTGGGAAGAAGGAAAGGAAAGATATATTGATGAGAGACAGGACAATGAACTTAGAAACCATTAATATAGAGATGATATTTGAAGTTATGGGAGCGGATGAGCTTTTTGAGAAAATCAATACAGACATAACCATAGAGTTACCCACAAGAAACTGGAAAGCAAAGTGTCAGTAAGAAAGACATGAAAAAAAAAAAATCTTTAGAGGAGACGAATCAACAAAGTGGAGTCTCCAGGAAGCTAAGGGAATTTTAATGAGTCAACAATGAGTCAACAGTGCAGAGTTACTTAACTCTTTTAACCCTCGGCTAGTAGGAAATGAATCCAGCCATCATTTCTTCTGGATACTTTTGACCTAAGATAGTGGACAAGGATTATATAGTGATTGCATTCTAACAACAGTGAGAAATCCCCAACACCAGTCCTGTTAAGAATAGTCTGAAGCTTGATTAGAGGAAATTAAAGAGTTGTGAACAGAATGTAAACACAATTCTCACCTCTTTCACAGCTATTAGAAAGCCTTTCAGTGTAAAATATTCCTACTCCTAACAATGAAATTCAGCCTAATTGCCTAGATCAGGGGTCCTCAAACTAGAGCCCACGGGCCACATGTTTATCTGGCCCGTTGGGTGTTTTTGCCTCCGCTGCCTGTCCTGTTTAGCAGTGGACTCATCCCAGGCCGCAAAATCTGTTGGTGAAAAAACCATTGGTTGCATTCCCAAACAAAACATGTGTGGATTCACTGGAAAAGTTGCAAAAGGAGTTCCAATTAGATTTAAAGAGCTTCATCTCCATGAACAGGACATACAGCTTTTCCATAAAAATTGACATTGAAAATGTGGAGGTCAGTCCCTGAAGTCACCACCCCAGCCTCTGGCAATGCACCACCTCGGGTGGCATCTCCTGCACGCAGGAGCCAGGTGCTGCAGGGTACGGTAGGGGCGCAGCCCAGTGCTCTTGTGGCTCCAGCTTTCCGGCTTCTCCATGGGGCTGGCCTGCAGTGCCCAGATGCTCTAAGAACATTTCCACTGTTCTTTGGAGGACACTTGCAGTGGGATTCAGAATTCCTGGAGAATTGCCTTTGTGAGAAGCTGGAAGTATTTCTTTAAATTCTGTCTCTTAGTGTTTCAAAAAGCCATCAAGAAACCATGAACAACATTAGTAATGAACAGTTTGATTGCCATTTGCTTGATGAAGGTTTTATTGCCAAGGACATTCTGGATCAAAAAATCAATGAAGTTACCGCTTCTGATGATAAGGATGACTTCTATGTAGCAGACCTCAGAGATGTTCTGAAGAAACACCAAAGATGGCTAAAAGCTCTTCCTTGTGTCACTCCCTTTAATGCAGTCGAATGTAATGACAGTAGAGCCGTTGTGAAGACCCTCACTGCCATTGGGACAGGATTTGACTGTGCTAGCAAGACTGAAGTACAATTGGTGCAAAGTCTCAGGGTGCCTCCAGAGAGGATTATCTAATGCTAATCCTTGTGAACAAGTGTCTAAAATTAAGTACGCTGCCAATAATAGGGTCCAGATGATGACTTTTGATATTGAAGTCTAGTTGATGAAAGTTACCAAAGCACTTCCAAAGGCCAAGTTGGTTTTGAGGATTGCCCCTGATGATTCCAAAGCAGTCTGTCAACTCAGTGTTAAATTTGGTGCCACCCTCAAAACCAGCAGACTTCTTTTGGAATGGGCAAAAGAGCTAAATATTGGTGTCAGCTTCAATGTAGTAAGTGGCTGTACTGATCCTGAGACCTTCGTGGAGGCAATCTTTGATGCCCACTGTGTCTTTGACATGGGAGCTGAGGTTGGTTTCAGCATGTACCTCCTTGGTGTTGGTGCTGGCTTTCCTGAATCTGAAGATGTGGAGCTTAGATTTGAAGAGCTCACTGGTATAATCAACCCAGCATTGGATAAGTACTTTCCATCAGACTCTGGAGTGAGAATCATAGCTGAGCCAGGCAGATATTATGTTGCATCAGCCTTCACACTAGCCGTTAATATCATTGCCAAAAAAAAATTGTATTAAAGGAACAGATAGACTCTAATGATGAAGATGAGTCCAGTGAACAAACCTTTATGTATTACACCAGTGATGGAATATATGGATCGTTTAATTGCATCCTTTATGATCATGCTCACGTAAAGCCTCTTCTGCAAAAGAGACCTAAACCAGATGAGAAGTATTATTCATCCAGCATATGGGGACCAACATGCGATGGCCTTGACTGGATAGTTGAGTGCTGTGACCTGCCAGAAATGCATGTGAGTGTCTTTGAAAATATGGGTGCTTACACTGTAGCTGCTGCTTCTACTTTCAATGAATTCCAGAGGCCAGCAATCTACTATGTGATGTCAGAACTGACGTGGCAACTTGGCACGTGGCAGCAAATCCAGAACCCCAACTACCTACCCGAAGTAGAAGAGCAAGATGTTGGCACTCTGACTGTGTCTTGTGCTTGGGAAAGTGGAATGAAACGTCACCCAGCAACTTGTGCTTCAGTTAGTATTAATGTGTAGATATCATTCTGTAGCTATTAACTGCGAGTTTAGCTTGAATTAAGGGATTTGGGGGGGACAATTCAATTTAATTATTGCTAGTTTTGAAATGTCTTTGTAAGAGTAGGGTTGGCACAGACACAGCAATATGTAAGATTAGGAGATGGAGTCACACTTATCTATGTTCCTATGGAAACTATTTGAATATTTGTTTTACATGATTTTTATTCACTTTTCAGACACGCTATAAAAGAGCACGCCTCTGCTGCTCAGCAAGCGTTTGTAGCATTTACAGTGGCAGAATGGGCCAAAAGCTTAGTGTTGTGACCTATTTTAAGAATAAAGTATCTTGAAATAAAGAAAAAAAAAGCAAGAGAGAAAATGTGGATACAATTTACCAAATGGAACTGGCTGAACTGCAGAATTGTGACTCTCTGAAAGACGCATTCAAATCAAGCAGCCTTCCTAATTTCTATGCCTCTCTCCCCTCTGAGACATATCCTAATCTCAGCAACCATGCACTCAAAATGGCAACCATCTTTGGTAGCACTTATGTCTGTGAACAGACTTTTTCCAGAATGAAACATCTGAAATCTCCAACCACATGTACACTAACTGAAGCACACTTGCATCACTTGTTACGACTAGCAATGACAAATACGGAACCGGACATTGACCATCTCATTAGCCAAAAGCAGGCCGGCCCATAGTTCCCATTGAAATACTGGTAAGTTTGTTGATTTAACTTTATTTGTTCTTCATTTTAAATATCATATTTGTTCTCGTTTTATTTTTTTACTTCAAAATAAGATATGTGGAGTGTGCATAGGAATTTGTTCATAGTTTTTTTTTTTTTTTTAAACTATAGTTCAGCCAACCAACAGTCTGAGGGACACTGAACTGGCCCCCTGTTTAAAAAGTTTGAAGACCCTTTGCCTAGATCTTCAATTAATTTTTCAATATTGAAGAAAAGTATGCAAGCAAATGTTATTATACTGCCATGATTTTAACAAATGATAACCTTGACCAGTAAAAGATTTGATAATGGCATACTATCATACTACTTTTAGTTTATTGAAATAGGTACAATCATAAAGCAAAATATACCAAGGCCACATGTTCCTAAAGGAAAATTTCAATTTGTAAGTCTATTTTATCACTCTTTATCCTTTTAATTTGCTGCCTTATATTAATAAAAACAATAAAAGTAGTTATAAGTGAAACGTAAGAGTGAAAAGCATAGAAAAAAATTCAAGCTACTTTCTTCTGGCACCTGCAGCTCAGTGGGTAGGGTGCCAGCCACATACACTGAGGCTGGCAAGTTCAATCCTGGCCTGGGCCAGCTAAACAACACTGACAACTGCAACAAAAAAAAAATAGCTGGGTATTGTGGCAGGTGCCTATAGTCCCAGCTACTTGGGAGGCTGAGGCAAGAGAATTCCTTAAGCCCCAAAGAGTTTGAGGTTGCTGTGAGCTGTGAAGTTACAGCACTCTACAGATGGCAACATAGGCTCTGTTTAAAAAAAAAAAAAGCTGCTTCCTGAGAAGGAATTAAAAAACATTTATATTGAATAAATTACATTAGATAGTTGTACATATTACATTAAAATGCTGTTCTAAACTAAAACTTACTGTAGACACTCTGCCTTCTAATTTCTGTCTTTGACCATCTGTGACACTGCCCCACTTTTGAAAACTGATAAGGAGAAACAGAAGAGAATTTCAAAGTCTCTGCCAGATCTGAACATTTACATATAGTAGAGGACCCTTTGTTTAGCAGACTCACATTAATGAGTCTGAACATGTAAAAATGTCTCAGGATCCAGTACATGATTGAACTATGCATTATTCTACACAATCATGTAAAGGTCATTGGATTAATTTTGTTTTTCTTAGGTAGGGGTATGTTATGATAATAATAAAGGAGCCACTTCATAAAAGGTAATTATGAAGATATGAAGAGAACAAGTGAGTAGACAAAAGGACAGAAGGATTGTGTCATAGGAAAAATAATTCACAGTAATATATTATCCCTGACAGTGTGGCATGGACTTTGAGGAAGAATGGCATTGAATACTAGAATTTAAGTTATTAGTATTAATATAATACAATGTAAACTTCCTGTTCACCAAGTCAAACCTTTTTTTAAATTCTTCAACTCATACAAATAACTATATGCGTGTGAGTGGATACACACACATCTTGAAAAATCAAATAAAAAGACAAGTTTGACATTTAGATCAGCCTTGCAGTAAAAATAAAAGACATTCATGGTAGGTGAGAATGAAAAGTTCAGTGGAAGAAGGAAATTAGAAGTGTTAGTGACCATGAGAATGTCAAAAAAGCAATCATAAGAGTGACAAAACAGATTCTTTGCAGCAATAAGATGCTAAATTATAAACATGACATAAGGCCATGCCTGGCAAAGGTTAAGTCATGCACCTCTACACTTAAAGAACAAATGATGCTCTGTCACAAGCTTTTTTCTTTTACTCTGGCCTTCTAATAAGCAATACTGAAACAATTGCAGTTCATCCACTGCCAGACACTGAGTGATACCCGTGTTTCACAAGTTTTGCTTGAACAAAAGACTGGCTTCAGTAATTTTGTCCTAATAAGAGACCACTGACCATTATTTACCCCCTCCCACAGACAAACTCTCATTCTGATACCCTGGATAGAGTGTGGTCGCATCGTAGCTCAAAGCAACTTCAAACTGTTGGAGTCAGAGGATTCTCTTGCCTCAGCCTCTCGAGTAGCTAGGACTATAAGTGCCTGCCATGATGCCCAGCTAGTTTTTCTATTTTTGGTAGAGACGGGGTCCCGTTCTTGCTCAGGCTGGTCTTGAACTCCTGAGCTCAGCCAAATCACCCGCCTCAGTATCCCAAAGTGCTAGGATAACAGGTATCAGCCACCACGTCAGGCAAGACACCACTGACCATGGACAGGCTCTGGCTGGTTTATGTGGGTTATACACTAAATGCCATCTTATCCCTGCTTTACCTTTTCACAAGCAGGACCCTATTGTGATATATTTAAATATTAAGACTCCACCCCAAAGTAGATATGAGAGATATGCAACATGCTTATTTGCTTACTCTACATGTGCCCATCCCTACTTTATGAATATGAATATTTATAGCTCCTCCTATAACCTGTTGCGTATATATACTTGGCCAATCCATTCAGTATGTCTCATCCTTTCCTCCCACATAAAGTCTGCTTTTGGTCTCTGCCAGATCTTATGCTTCCCACCCCACATTATGGCCATCCTGTAAATTGTAACTCTTTATAAGAAATAAAGCTCTCATCCTGAAATTTATAAACTTTGGAATTTTTTTGTGGGGAGTGGGCTGTAGGCTAAAAATTCTCAGGGAACGACCCCAAACACTCTCCTCCTTTAACAACATTGTTTCCACATGCCAGAAGTCATGTAGCCAATGCATACTCCCCTTCTTAATGGCAAACACACACTTTTTCCTCTTTAAGGATGATCTCTACCCCACATGTTAAGATTTATGCAACCATGTTAAGACACTGTATAAATAAAGCTTTTTCCATGGTTCAGGGGCTGGGTGCAGCCATCAGCTGCTTCAGTCCTGCCAACATCATCCTATCTATCATCTCATGTGTGTTTTGTTCTCGTGTGTGTCCCTCTTCTTCATTTTTCCACCTTTCTTTCAGGTCAACTCAACCTCCTCATGCCAGGCCATCAGACTGCAAATATTAACAAAGTATTTACTTAATACCATATGTCATAAATTGTAATCCCTGCCCTCACGCTAGTGGGGGAAAATAGTCAAATTTAGGACTTATTTTTAAAATTACACTATGTAATTTTAAGTGCAATATTGTACAAGTTATAACTATTCTAGTCCTGAAAGAGTGATCCAAGTATAAGGTAGTCAGAAAAGACTTAGGGAAAATGTATTCAGATAGGCGGAAGACTGGCTCAAAACCACCAAGTAGTCCACTGAAAACAAAAATAAGGTTCCTATACTTGAAATTGACTTTACTACAGAAAAGGAAATGTTTGACCATGATTCAGATCCAGAAAATGCCTTTGAGTGATTGCACATTTTTATCCATTTCTGGGTTTTATTGAGCTCCTGTTCTGAAATCTGCTGTCTCCTGAAACTGTCTCCATTTTTTTCCTCCACTATTCTTATATTTAGTTCAGTTCTTATTTTATAGGAAAAAAAAGACTTCAAAATTCTATTCAAATTTAAGGAATCCTGATGATCTTTGACTTAATCAGATTATATACTGATAAACTCATCATAAGCTAACAATATAAATCAAAAGGTATTTAATACACCTAGCCTACTGAACATCATAGCTTAGCATAGCCTACCTTAAACCTTAGCTTACAGTTCACCAAAATTATCTGCTACAAAGTGTAAAATACCTCATCGAGTACTGTACTGACAGAGAAAAAAACAGAAAAACAGATTGGTTGCTTAAATACGCAAAGTTTGTTTTCTGCTGAATGCATATCATTTTCACATCATCATAAAATGGAAAAATTTTAAGTTGAATCATCATAAATATACAAATCTGGAATTTATGTACTTATTGAGTTCCCAGAATATGCCTATAATCATGTGGGGTGGCAAAACTATACATACATATTTACTACCATGAAAAATATTTTTTCCAGTGTCTATTTTTTTTAATTAATTAATTTTTTTAGACAGAGTCTCACTTTGTCAGCCTCAGTAGAGTGCTGTGGCATCACAGGCCATAGCCACCTCCAGCTCTTAGGCTTAGGCGATACTCTTGCCTCAGCCTCCCGGGTAGCTGGGACTACAGGTGCCTGCCACAATGCCCAGCTATTTTGTTGTTGTTGTTGTTGTTGTTGTCATTGTCGTTTAACTGGTCTGGGCCAGGTTCAAACCTGGCTCCCTTGGTGTATGTGGCTGGCGCCATAACCACTGTGCTATGGGCACCGAGCCCCATGTTCTTTTCTTGCTCAGATTGTTCTAACTCTGGAGCTGTTTCAGTTGGCTTCTTGGACATATCCCATCATTGTGTTATTACCATGCTTCCTCACTTTCTGACACTGCAAGATACTAAAGCTCTTCTTGTGTTTCCTGACCTGGCCTAGAATCAGCCATTTCTCCAAAGAGCCCTGGTTCCTTTTATTAGAGAATGGTACTAGAAACTATGATTTGGGTGCTGACTTATTTATTTATTTGTTTATTTTGAGACAGAGTCTCACTATGTCGCACTCAGTAGAGTGCGTGGCGTCACAGCTCACAGCAACCTCCAACTCTTGGGCTCAAGTGATTCTCTTGCCTCAACCTCCCAAGTAGCTGGGACTATGGGCACCCGCCACATCGCCCGGCTATTTTTTGCTTGTAGTTGTATGGCAGGCCCAGGCTGGATTCGAACCTACCAGCTCTGGGGTGTGTGGCTGGTGCCCTTTAGCCACTGAGTACAGGTGCCAAGCCAAGGGTGCTGACTGTTTAACAGAAGCTAATGCAGGGCAAGTTGGAAGCGAGGAGGCCAGTAGAGACGCTGCTGGAATGTAGGCCAAGTGAGCAGTGGCCAGGACACTTGGGTCAGATACTGGAGAGCAGCTTCTAAGTCAGTTCAGTGAAAAGGATGTGTCGTGAGCCCATTACTCTGGGTCAAGCATGGGGGAAGTTGATAATAGCTACCATTTCTTGAGTACCTGTTGCTGGTGGGGAGGTGTTGTGTTTTGTTGGTTTTACCCTATGCCTATGTAATTAGTATGTGTATCAGAGAATGAGAGAGAGAGATTAATTGATAGAAACCTCTGTAGTTACCAAGTTCATGCCCCTTGGGGTCTGAGCCCCATGGCAGATTTCACCTTTCCTGTTGGGAATATGGGCTTTCCCGCCATGGAATGGCCCAGGCTTCTTATCTACGAGGCCAGACAGGATCAAAGGGTGTCCCCAAAGTTGATTGCTTGTTTTCATTGATCCTCAGGTTTGCAGGAGGTCCCCAAGGCTGAGGGTTTCTGGATTGAGGACTCAGTGTCTTTCTGTCACATGCTCTGTTCTGAGCTTCTCAGATCTTAGGGTGTGTGAGGGAGATGTGCCCCAGCCTGCCTGTCAGCAACAAAGAAGAAAGGTCTTGCCCTGTTGCATCTCAAAGTCTCACATGTCTGCTTCTTGGGGTCCTGCTGATTAGGATGGGGTGGGAGGTGCAGGGCTGGGCTTCTTCCCTCCTGGCTCTGCCTGCTGCTTGGCAGGCCCTCTTGACCATAGCAGTCATTGCTGAGATGCACACTGAGTGAAGGGCACACTGGGCCTTATCTTTTTAATTCCTGGCACAGTCCTGCAAGGTAGGGATTGAGTTGTTGTCCATTCTGCATGTGAGGACCCTGAGCTTAGAGGATAGAGTTTCTTGCCCATTCCCAGGTTCTCCCAGCAGAGGTGAGATCCAAAGCCAGGTCTCTCTGACTCCCAGCCACAGTGAATGGTGGCCTAAGTGGTCACATTCCGATTCTCACATCCCCACTGACTCTGCACAACACTTCTCTCCCACCAGCTGCTGGGATGTCTCTGCTCAGAGCAGTTGGTCGCTTTTCTCCTGACATCTCTCACCCTTTCTGGGTGAGGAGCGCATCTGGGTACTGGTTGCACTAGTGCTCTGGGGCTGCTGCCTGCTTCAAGTTCACTGGGGCCAGGAGGCTTTGGGGTACTAGGGAAAGGCTCATGATTTATTGAGAAATCTAGTCGAGGCTCAGTGCCTGTGGCTCAACGGGCTAAGGCACCAGCCACGTACACCTGAGCTGGTGGGTTCGAATCCAGCCTGGGCCCACCAAACAACAATGACGACTGCAACCAAAAAAAAATGGCCGGGCGTTGTGGCGGGCGCCTGTAGTCCCAGCTACTTGGGAGGCAGAGGCAGGAGACTCACTTGAGCCCAGGAATTGGAGGTTGCTGTGAGCTGTGATGCCACAGCACTCTATCCAGGGTGACAGCTTGAG
>CAUYON010060778.1:0-12381 GCA_963573935.1 Arctocebus calabarensis
ATGGGGAAAGACTGAGAGAGAAACGGAGAGAGCTTCTCTATTCCCACTAGAATTTTCTCCCTCTAACAGATGCCTTAATGCTTTCTGTATTCTTTTCTTTCTTTTCTGTGAATAAATTCTGTCTTACAAAAAAAAAAATAATAAAATAAACTGCATATGTTGTTTCACATGAAAACAAAACTTATAAATATTTCTTTGTTGCTTTTTATTCAACTTCTATTTGCAACTCTCAGTTTGATAGAGCATCATGTTAAAGAATCAAGTATGGCTCCCCAGACCCTTTGACTATAGGTATGGAAGTAATGAAAACACAAAAAATCTAACAGAAAGTACACCGTGCATGTATTCATGTATATGTTTAGTTCTGTTCAAAACCCCTATAGGATATTTTACTACGCGGAGTCTGTTATTCACATCGTGATAGTTTCCAGAGAACAGATCAACTTTGTTGTTACCATACAGTTTATAAATTTAATTGTTAAAACCAAGGTAATTTGTGTGGTTTAACTTATAAAGTATATGTACTCGAGGTCTCTAAATGTAATACACTTGCGTTCTCATTAAAGTTACCCTCTTCCACACTGTTCCAAAACAATATATCACAAAGGTTTTATAATTAGTAGATAAAATTATGTATGCATGTATTTATCTTAACTTTGAAAGAATGCTACAGATCTGATGTGTGTGTGTGTTTGCTCATCAAGCAGTCTATTCTCACGTAGATTTGTGAATTTTACCATCATAATCTTACTGATTGCTGAGTCTGTTTCTGAACTTGGTATGTCATGTAATTGTTCTGTTTACTAATTTTGTCAGCCATTGATCATTGTTTTAAAATTATTTTGCATTTTTAATGTGTGCTATTTCATCAGAACAGTTTTATAGCAAGTTTTTAAAGAAAAAAAGAAAAGCTATTAGAAATTTTACTGTACTAAGGCTTAATCTACAGGTTAGTTTGGTAAAAATAAATTCGCAGATCAATATTGGGTGTTTCACTCTAAACATTGTAGGTAGATCATTGGTTAAAAGTATTTTTTTCTCTGAGTGTAGGCTAAGTGTTGAGGTTTTATTCATATGAGAATAACAAGATTTTTATCGAAGCTTAAATATTGTACATATTTTGTTGCTATATGAATGTTCTATTTTTTGTCATGCTCCTTGTGTTATGATAGTCTCAGCTGATACTTTGTACTGACATACCATCTAGATAGAATTATTTAAATTATTTCAGTGTTGTACTTAAAAATGGATTTCCTGTGGGAAGGTTCAGTACATTTTTACATCAGTATTATAATATTATCTCTTATATGTCCATGTTCTGCTTACATATGAGTTTGACAAATGAGAAATAGGAAAAATAAGGAAATATCAGAGACATTTTAAATGCTTTGCTCTTGGCATTCTGGTTCTATGATTGTAATATGGTCCTCGGCAGAAATGTTTATTTAAAAGCACCTTATTTTAGTGTTGTCTCATTTTGTTAGACTATACAGCAACAAAATCTTTCTTGAGGCTATTCAACTTGGAAATCTAAAAGTCTGGTCAAATTGTTTAAATTAAGCCTTATTAAGACAATGAAAAGAACATTAGTTGAACATAATCGAATCAATACTATACATTGAGAAAATATATTTGGTTAATGAAAGATATTTGACACAGTAAACTTAAAGTATGTGCATCAGACAAAAACCTAAAATCTCTTTATAGTGCTTCTCAGGTATTCATTTCAAATTTTCTCCTCCCTAGTAAATTGGTTCACACTAATAAGCTATTCAGCTACGTGTTTAATTTCTTCTTATTCTATTTCTATGCTTTGTGCCCATACTAGGCCATTCTAAAAAGATGCTTTCTCTTTTTCTTTTCTTCTTAATTCCCTGATGATTTTAATTATAGATTATCACTCAATTATTTAGGATGATGGTTTTGCAATGCTTTTGATTGTTAAAGATAGTTTTTATTAACTGCATCTGTAAACCATCTACCATGTTTTCTCATCATCATCATAAAAGACAAACAACCCCCCCCCAGCAAAACAACAATAACAAAAAATGATTCCTGTGTACCTGTTTAGGTGTGTATCCAGCAGCTCACTGTTTTCTGTTACTTTGGCTTTTCCTTAGCTCTTTTTATTTATTTATTTATTCATTTTTATTGAATCATAGCTGTGTACATTAGTTCAATCATGGAGTACAGTGTGCAGGCTTCATATACAATCTGAGATATTTTCATCCACCTGTTCGACATAACATTCGTCAGATTTTCTCATTTACTGTGTGTTGAAAGCATCATCAAAGAGAATGAGTAATCTGAGTACAACGTCGAGTGGCTGAATCTACATGAATGTGGGGTTTCTAAGTGAGTAGAGTGAGAGGGGAGACAATAATATGTATGTTTGAAGAAATAATGCATGAATTACTTCCAAATTTGATGACTTCTCTATTCCCATAGATACACGAAGCTCAATAAAACTAAAGTACCAGATACATGAAGAAAATTCCACCAACATGCATCACATGTAAATTGATCAAACAAGTAATAAAAACAAGTAGTCATAAGATTAGTCAGAATAAAAAAATAAAAAGCAATATTAAGGGAACAAAGACAGGGAATAAGGGTAACTATATATTTTTTGTTGATAACAATACAAATAAGAAAATAATTGAGCAAATCTTCCAAGCATTACACATACAAAAAGAAGAAAATAACAACCTAGAAAACTACACTTACTGAAAATGGCTTTTAAAAAGAAATCAAACAGAGGTTTGCTTAATCAGACATGCAAAAGCTGAAGTAATTCATCACTCTCTCACACACAGGATGAATTCATGCTGATGAAAGAAGTTAAAACAAGAAATACAGGACTCTACAAAGGACAAATATTTTGATCTTAGTTCTTTTTTATGTAACATCTTTTCTTCTAATTATTTTTGTAATAAATTGTAAGACTCAGTTAAATTTCTTTTTTTGTTGTTTTTGGTTCAGTTTTATTGAGGGTACAAAGAATTAGATTACACTATTTGCATTTGTTAAGTAAAGTCCCTCTTATAATTGTGTCTTGCCCCCAAGGGGTGTGCAACACATTGCAATGTTTAATTTCTTTAAAAGATAATCATTTAAGCAAAAATAACATTGTATGGAGAATTTTCTGATGTGTAAAAGTAAAATGCATGACGAAAATTACAAAACAATGGCTCAAGAAGAAATGGAAGTATACTCTTATAAGGTATTATAATATATGTGAAATATGTAGATTCGATATAATTCCACATTTACACTATATCAGACTATATTGTATCATATTACATTGCTATAATAACCACTAAAGTCATAAATAAAAAGAGTAATAACTACTAACCATAAAGGAAATGAAGTGGAGTCATAAAAAAGTTCAATTGCTAGAAAGGAAGATGGAAAATGAGGAAATAGGGATTTTTCCCCTAAGAAGAAGAAATATAGAGGGTGATTAAAAAACAAGAAGCCATAAAAATTATTAAAAAATACGTGCTCAATTCAGAGCTTCAATATACATGAAGTAAAACTGACACAATTGTGAAATAAAATAAAACTGCCCATAATTATAGTCAGAGATTTTAGTATTTCTTCAAAAGTATTAGAACAATATCATGGACAGGATATCAACATAGATCTAGTTCATGTGAACAATCAGGTCAACCCACTTGACCTATCATTTATGAAAAATTTCACTTAAGAACGGAAGATGATACATCTTTTCAAGTACACAAAAATTACCAAGCTAAATCCTGTTATGACCTCAAAAGAAGTCTTAATAAGGTGAAAAAGATTCAAGTCAGCAAAAGCATGTTCTTTGTCAATAAAATAATTGTTACACATTAATACAAGAAAGATTTCTGAGTATTCCCCAAACATTTGCAAACTGATCATATAACTCAAAAAAAAAAAAGAATAAACCATGAGTAAGATTATGAAGAATTGGGAACTGAATGAAAACAAACATATAACCATGTCAAAATTTCCGGGGTGTGTGTAAAGCAATAACTTACAGAAAAATTGTAGGAATAATCACAAGTGATCAGGATCAAGTGAGGTTTATCCCAGGATTACATTCAGGGTGAATTTAATGTTTAAAAATCAGTAAACATAATTCATCATATACATAATAAAAACATTTAATTCTTTTCAGAGCTAGAAAGAGCATTTGACAAAATCAAATACCCATTCTTTTATTATTTATCATTTCAAGTTAATTGAGGGTACAGCGAATTAGGTTAAAATGTTTGCATTAGTTGGGTAAAGTCCTTGTTTTTTTAAAATTGTTTTTTATTGAGTCATTTGTACATAGATGATGCATACATTTATGCCATTATGGGATTTGACTATAATTGAAAGTGTGCTTCCACTTACTGGGCACAATGTTGTGGTTATAACACCTGTTAGAGGGTGAGACACATATACCTATTCTTGATGAAAAAATGCACAAAATTAGTAACAAAAGGAATATTTTCACCCTGATGAAGTTCATCTACAATTCTACAGATAACATATCTGTATCTATATTCATCACTGGTGGATGATAAAAATGTTATCAGTAGAGAATAGATGCTTTCCTTCTAAGATAAGAAGTAAGAAAATGTGTCCTGGGAGCTCTTCGTGCGTATAGTAAATGAAATAAAGTAAAAAAAAAAGACATTCAGATTGCAAAGGAAAAAGTAAAAAAATGTATTTATTCTCTGAACATCTAATGTGGAAAATCTGACAGAATCTCCAAAAAAAGGTAACAGAGCTAATAACCTATTCTAGTAAGGTTGGAGACTACAATATTATTAAAGAAAAATGAATTACAGTTCTGTATATTAGCAATAAGGAGAAAAACTGAGATTATAAAATAATATCATTTACAATAGCATTGAAAATATTAAATATTTAGAGATAAATTTGACAAAGAATATGTAAGACCTGAATGCTTAAAACTGCAAAACATTGATTAAAAAAATAAAGAAAAAAAAGATAAAGAAGTACTAATTAAATGAAAAGATGTATTGTGCTCATAGGTCAAAATTTTCCATACTTTTAAGATGTCAAGTCTTCTAAAATTAATCTATAGATTTCTCACAACTTCAATCAAAAGTCTGTCCAACTTTTTTTATAGACATTGAGAAGCAAACTGCAAAATCTGTAAGAAAATACAAAGCATGTCAAAAAGTCAAATAACTTTAAACCATAACTTATTTGGAAAACTTGAACTAACTAATTTTAAACACAAATGTGTTTAAAACATATTTATAAAGGGAAAACCTAAAACTATAATGCATAAAGAATAAAAGTAAAATTATAAAAATATTTTAGATCTTATGTTGGTCAAAAAACCAACAAAAAATAGATACGACCACAGAGGAATAATTCATAAAAGAGCTAATAATTGTGATTTATCAAAACTAAGCATGTTTGTTTTTTGAAAGGCACTGTTAAGAGAATGATAAGACAAATTATATACTGGGAGAAAATATTTGCAAGACAGATAATATGATAAAAGACTGATATGTATATAGATTATATAAAATTTTTTTCAAACAAAATAAGAAAACAAATCAATTATAAATGCCTAAAGTATACGAACAGAGTCCTCACCACAGAAGATGTACAGATGGGAAATAAATGTAAGAAAAGATTTTCATTAGCCATTAATACATCAATATTCTGAGATAACATTACTTCATAGTCAAATGACGAAACTAAATCGATTGATCATGTCAGGAGTTGGCTCCTATATGTGAGAGGTTTGGAAAATAGTCTGGAAGTTTCTTAATAAGTTAAACATGCATCTATCACAGGATCTAGACATTTTTCTCTTTATATCTAGCCAATAGAAGTGAAATCAAAATAAGTGACTGGACAAACAGCGTACGGCATTCATATATGTCCATACAATGGAAAACTACTTAGCAGTGAAAAAGAATTGAATATTGACACATGCTACAGTCAGAATAATTCTCATCATAATTGTTCTAAATGAAAAATTAAAAATACGATTCCATTTACATTAATCTAAACTAATTTCTTGTGACAGAAAGCTGATCGGTTGTGTATGTGAGGGTGGGAGGAGCGATGGGGCCTGGAGGTAGAGATCACAAAGGGGCTTGAGGAAGCTTCTGGTGTTTGCTGATGTCTTCATCATCTTGATTTTGGTGATATTTCATGGGTGTTTACACATGTCAAATTTATCATTTGTACAGTATAAATACCTGTCGTTTGTCAATTATACCTCAATAAATTTGTTAAAAATATTCTGCATATACAAAGTAGTCCTTGACAGCTCCAAATTAGATATTTATACTACCCGATGGAAAAGGTTGAAGACACAAATAATTAACATGTCTAACTTTATTACTCCCAGAATGTTTATCTGGGAGTTATAAAGAACCACAAGAATAAAATGTAAGATTTTTCTTTGCCGAAGTATTCACACATCTGGAGACTATGAAGTATACTGTATCAACTACATAATCAGTTTAATAAAAAAATTAATCCTGTAAATGACTGTTTATTTATCTTTTTAAAATACCATCTATTTAAATGCATATTTACAATGTAGGAAGTTTAGTATGCTGGGGTTGTTTTTGGAATGTAAAGAAATTATAATTAGCATAATGTGAGAACTAACATTATGAATATCATATTTGTAATATGTGGGACATAATATCAGTAATATGTGCCAAGCACTATCCTGAATACAGAAACAATTTTTTTCAGTAGCTTATGATGCAGTTTAATTAAAAAAAATTAAATGTGGGGATTTTAATTTAAAAAAATCACTCTGCTGTGATGAGAATAGGATTATTAAAATTGCAATATAGTAGAAGGAAAAGTCACTCTCGACACTGCAGTTAATTGCTTTGTATTCCAGGGGAGAAGACGGTGAGTTAGCGAGGGTATCAATATATGTCTCACGATAAACGTAGAACATATTTTCAATGGAGAGTTGTAAGGATTTTCTAAGGAATAGGGAAAAGCAAGAAATAAGAATGATTTTTTAAATTTTATATCTGGGCAAGTAGATAGACTTCAGTGCTACATTCTACCTGTGTAAGAACAGATGTGGAGGACCAAACACAAGGATCTTGAAGAGTAATTTGAAGACTTACTATTAATACATTTCTAGAACTTGGTAGATATTAGGTATCTTTTATCTTTTAAATATACCTTAGGTAATTTGAATATAGATAATGTTTCATGATTTTAAATTCTGATATTAACTAAAATGAAAGAAAGATCATGATAGCACATAAACCCATATACTACTACCTACATCAAAAAAATTTTAGTACAGCTATGAAATAAATTTACCAGTAGGTGCCAGTCTCAGCTCGTGAAACTGACGCTCCTTAGGAAATTTCATTCCACGGATTTCTATTTTTAAAAACTGAAGAAGAGCAGAGACTTTCTGTCAAGAAAAACGGCTATTAATGAAATGTGAAAGCATAACACAATACAAGTATATACCTTGTAAGGGTGATCATTTCTTCCAGATATTTTATGTTGAAATGAGAAAATACTGTCCTCAGAAGATAGGGACCAGGAATAAAATGAAAACAAAACAATAAAAACAAAAACTATTCACATGGCACTCATTGACATGATTTATTTATTCACCTTTCTTTTTTTTTGATGAATATGGAATAAAAATATATTATACATTAGAACAAGAGGAATGTATTTTTCTGCATGAAATTGTACTAGCCCAGGGTTCCTAAATTAGACAATGAGGTGCCCAGTTGCCCCCTGACTGTAAATTGTGACTTTTTTCTCATTGAAAAAAGTATATCTGATACATGTACAATGTCAGAATTTAGCATAACCCTTAGATCATCTCTCTGTGAGCAACACAATATACCCATTTCAATACGGAATCAGCTGCTATTCACTCTTGATTAGGAAAAAATAGTACTTGTGATGACATATTGAATTACAGATGTGATTTAAAAAATGTTTCTTAAATGAATTAATGAATTATTCTAGGAGATAATTCTAGTATCCAGATTATTAATGCTTTGTGGGTATGTTACAGTGTTTCAAACTTTTCTTTGCCCATTAAACTTGTAAAATTATACAGGCAAAAGCTTAAAAGGGTGGCACAATTAAAATGAAAAGGCTCTAGAACAAGGAATTTATTTGTTTTAGGAGATGCTAATGTAAATTTGGACAAAAGCTGTATTTGGAAAATAGGTAGAGAAAACACCCATGCACAGAGGTGTTAGTTTTATACACAAATACCCTACACACCCCAATGCATAAAAGTACACGTATAGCTTGCCAAGCTGGTTTTCCTTAATACGGAAGGGAGCAGTAAAGCACAGGACTGGCCAATCATGGGGCTGACCCTCCCTTTTCAGCACATCTGAGGAGCTGTGTGGATCTGTTGGGTACCCATAGAGCATGTTCACTTGTTGAAAGAACTCATCCTCATTAAATAAAATATCCCTACCCACGGGCACCATTACGTGTGACCCAAAGAAGAGACAGAACAGAATTAAAACAGGGAATAGAAATTAATTTGCACATACCAAATTTTCCAAGCAAATTTCTGAGCCCTTTATTTTTGTATATAAGATAGAGTAAAATTAAGAGAAAAAAAATGCTTCTTGATGTGTAAAAGTGACTAAACGAACACTGAAATACGTTGAAAAGAGTGTTAACTCAGAACTCTATCAACCCCAATTTCTCACATATAGAGAAGAGATTATGGCCTCTTTGCTTAAATAATAAGTGGAAAACATGTTCATATAGAAAATAAAAACAAAACAGCAAAATCAAGCAAACTATCAACAAAAAAATTTCAATCTCTGACTTACTGTGTATTTTAAAAAACAGGAATGTGCAGGGTAGATGATGTAACTTTAGGGGCACCAGGGAGTCCTGGAATCAGCTGACTGCCACTGAAAATGGGCAGTTGAAGTCAAGTGAAATTCTGAAATGAAATAACGCAGTAACTACACGGGGCAAAGACTTATTTTTATTTTTCTTCATTTTCACTTTTATTTTTTTCGATTTAAAGTACTTTATAGCCTTTGTTTTTCACAAAGAAAATTCAAAGAGTATAGAGACGGTAGACAAATGAAAATATTAGGATATACTGAGTCAGGAAAATAAAATTAATTTAATTTAAATTCAATTACCTATGTTCTTCTGCCTCTCCAGCTGTAACATATGAAGAGAAGAACAAAGGAAACCAAATTCCAAATTAATTAAATGTTATCGACATTGCTGTGGGGCACATTTTTCAACCCTTTCCCAATAGAATGTTCTTTCATCATCCTGGTTATCTGTGGACAAACTGCTGTCATCTCTTTCCTAGGCCACTGTTGTTATCTGTGGAGTGGCTTTCCTATTTCTACTGTTGTTCTTCTCCAAATGTTTTTTTCACACAGATGAGTAAATATTTGTCAGTGAAAAGTAAACCCTCTGTTTACACAAAGCAAGAGAAGGTTCCATGGACCTTACCATGCTCACGCCCAACCACTTCCTCCACACATCTACCACACCCCACCCATCCCACTAAGGTGCGGTCCAGGGAACTTCTTCAGCTCCTCAGCTATTTCAAACTACATATTTTTTCTTTAGTACCTATATACTTATCGCATTACTCTGCATGGAACAGTGTCCTCTAACATTTGTGGCCCCTAGTCCACAGTAAGAATTAATTTCATCCCAGGATCCAGCTTCTGAGCATGTGTCTGTATGTGTAAATGGAAATGAGAATCTTACAAAACAGTCCTTCTTCTCCTTACCACATGTGATACACTGGAGTGGTTCTATTTTATTTTTGAATGTCTGGTCACAACTCAATAGATTTTATAAGCCACTACTGTATTGAAATTTTAAATTGGATTTTTATTTTTACTCATACTATCAATGAGTTATTGCTATTCCTTAGATCTCAAATACTATCATAGACTCATGAGAGTTGAACCTGACCACCCAGTCTAGAATGACCTCACAGGGACAGAGACTTTATATTATTTCTCTTCATTTTCATTTTTATTTGAAATTCCATATTGAATCATAGTCAAGTAGGTATTACTTTTTCTGTTACTGTGTTCCAGTAAACGGAGTAATATTTCCAGAAAGGAGCTGCAAATCTGCTTTATTGTTTTGTATCCAGTGTGTTGTGTTCAGCCTGACACATAGTGCAGGTCATCAATAACCTCTTACTGCTCTTCTCAGTGGGTGGTGGCAACAAAATGTCATCTTGCTATCAGTTTTTCCAAATCAAATGTGACCAGAAAGCTGGTCGTGCAGGAAGCTGAAAAAAAAAGTAAATACTCATTGAACAGCTGAAAGCAAAAATCAGCACTCAAATTTTTCTTATTTGTTTCAAAGTATCCTATTAGTATCCTTAATGAAATGCCACAACTGGAGTGGTTTAAAACAACGTCAGTTTATTCTCTTCCAGTTCTAAAGTCTAGAAGTCTGAAATATGCATCACTGGACCAAAATCCGAGTTCGAAAGGGCCGTACTCCGTCTTAAGCCTCTGCAGGAGAATCCATTTCAACCTCTTCCAGCTCTGGTGACTGACTGCTGGCATTCCTTGACTTGTGGCTGCACTGTGCTAACCTTTGCTTTACCATCATCTTCACATTACTTGTGAAATCACAATACTTCCCATTACTCTGTGTATGTCAGTTCTCTCACTCCGTCTCTCCTATAGAATGCAAATGATTACATTTAAGGCCCTCTTGTATAATTCAGGAGAATCTCCCTAAAGATAAGAGCCTTAATTTAATCACAGCTGCAAAGACGCTTTTATGGAGGTTAATATTCACCAGCTCCAGAGATCAGAAAGCCCACGTCTTTGGTGGATCCCTTGTTGAGCCTACTATAATGATCAATTTATTTTGCATTGGTATCAAAGATCTGTGCTCATCAAAGGGGTACTGTTTAGTTATTTAGCACTGAAGTAGTCTTGCTAATGAGGCTAATTCAGAGGTACTTAAAATTTTTTCTTTTTCCTAAATGGTTGGTTTTCGTTGAAGAGTAGTGAGGATTTTATTAAAAACAGTGCTAATGCACCTCAAGTGTGATCGTTTTTCTTCCATTCTTGAGATACTTTGCTAAGGAGAATGTGTTCCAGCTCGATCCATGTATCTTGGAAGGGTCAGGTGAAACCTACTAAATGCAGAACACAAATGTTTTCACACAACAAATGAGAAAATCCCATGAAGGTTATGTCGAACAGGTGGATGAAAATATTCCAGATTGTAAATGAAGCCTGCACACTGTACCCCATGATTGCACTAATGTACACAGCTATGATTTAATAAAAAAAAAATAGAAAAAAAACAGTAATAATTGAAATTAGAAAGCCCTCTTAATTCTAGGGAAAAAAATCATAAAATAAAAACTTTAGGTAATTTGAGAATGAAGTAGAACCCAAATGATACTAAGCATTTAGTGACTCAACTTCCTACCACCTTCATGTTGTTTAATTGAATTGTCATAGCATGGTATAAACATGGTATCTATATTCCATTTTAATTCTAAGGCGTAAAGCACCTTTTCAGGTAATATATCATTAAAATATTTATATATCTGACACCAGAAAGAATGTAGCCCTGGAATCAAGGTATCTTGTTCCTATAAAGGAGGGTAAATGGTGCTTTACCGAAAAAGTGAGAAAGTCAAGAAAACTGACTAAAGTCAATTATCCCTGAGTAATAAGAGAAGGTCTACCACTTAATGAGTTTATTTAGAATATGCACATAAACAAATTAATTTAAAAATAAAGACCTTGGCGAAGAATCGAAAGTTCTGGTATATATTATGTAGGAGAATCAAAATCGAGAATGGATCTCAACAGTACTAAAGCGGAGAGGATTCCTCGGCCACCCCAGTTCTCAGCAGGGGTTCTCAGATATTACTCACAGTTGGCCGCATATGGTCTGCAACACAGAGGTGGTTCAATCATGCTCAATAGAACTGCATTTAAACTTTATAAAGCCTATAAATAAATAAAAATCAATAATTTGAAGTACCTTTTTACATAGGGAACCAGAGAAAATATACAGAGGGTGCCAAAATATGTATATACATTTTAAGCAAGAAAATACTTGTATTACTTTCCATACTCAATATATCCTGATAATGTTTGTTATCTTGTATAATGAATGTATCAGTGTCTCTTGTAATGGCAGAAGTTACACATAACTTAAGCACTACAATTTTATTTTATTTATTTTATTTTTTTTTCTTTTATTTTTTATTTTTGTAAGACAGAATTTATTCACAGAAAAGAAAGAAAAGAATACAGAAAACATTAAGGCATCTGTTAGAGGGAGAAAATTCTAGTGGGGAGAGAGAAGCTCTCTCCGTTTCTCTCCCAGTCGTTCCCCATCTCCTCCTTTAGG
>CAUYON010060780.1:0-65376 GCA_963573935.1 Arctocebus calabarensis
TTCAGGTTGCTCCTCTGTGTGGAAATAAAGGCATATCCCATATGCATGGACTGCCAAAATTTAACTCAAAACGTAAAGTGTCTTACTTTATTCTTCTATCATGCAAGACTGACAATTATTAAAGAATGAATTAAAGAAAGAAAAAAAAAATACTTAGCCAACTCTTCCAATTTCCTGCAGGGGGCAGAGAGCATACGAAGTGGGTGGGTGGTGGGACAGAGGTGGAAAGCGAAGGTACAGTTGTTTGTTTTCTCTCTTTTCTCCTCCTCGGAAATGGCCAAGGCCTCTATCCTAGGTTCTGATTGTTGGTGCAAGCACTCACAGTTCACTTCATGGATGTTACCACCTAGGAACCCTAGTAATGGTGATAGACTTACCATTGAGGACTAGAAGTTATTTGACGTGCGAACCGATAGTCCAAGCCAAGTGCTTGCAGCTAAAGCTAATAGCTCAGATTTTATTATACTTAATCATTTCAATATTTCTTCACATTTAGCAATGAAATAACCATGTATGTTACATTTGCATTCAATCATCTAAGCTTTTCTGTCTACACCTATTCATGTGTTATCTGACTATACATAGTACAACTCTCTTAAAAAAAATCAGTTAGGTCTCAACTAAATCTAACCTGAAAACATCAACTTTTTCAGGAAGAGGAATTATCTCTGTTCCAACATCGCCTCCGCCACCGTCAACTCCCACACAAAGGGAGGAAAGTAACATTTCTGATGGAGTTTAAACATCTGGAAGGCTTTTGGGCCAGAGTCTTTGTCTAATTAAAAGAAGCAGCTAAAAATGCCCCGAGTACGGAAGAAATGGAGGCTGGTGCTTTGAGAAGTAAAAGGAAGTAAACAAATCTAAGAGGAACTTTATCAAAAGCAGAGAGAATTAAGCACTGGGAATTCTTGAGACAGCAGGGTCCTCACTTCTCTTGGACACAGGTCCTTAGGTAATAAGACCCCAATAGGCTGGAAAGTGAATGATGCATAGAGACAGGAGCTCCCATAAACCCTTTGTCAAAGGTTAGCACCCAACAAAAAGAGCCACACGTTGTTGAATGAGCTCAAAGGCAAGTGAATGGAGCAACAGCCGCAACTGACTGGAAGCTAGTGGCTCCCACCTCCTGGAGAGTAAAACCCCTGTGGGTATCTGTACAAATCTCAGGGAGGAGAGAGGGTCCCTATTCCTCCCAAATGACAGTGATTAATCTTTTTGCTAACAATAACAAATGAGGTCTGAGTCAGATTTGAGTTTTATTAAAGAAAAAACAAGCAGGTGACATTTTTCTTCCTCAAATATCATGGAGCAAGACATGGACGTACGTTATACATTCTTTCCCATACCTTTGCATTTTCTGGTATTTACTGATTAAATTGTAATGTCGAGTTTCACTTGGCTTAATAATAACAAAAAGCCAATTTGTAATGTCCTACACCCTAGAGTCAAATTGTGAAGACGTATAGAGCCAAGACAAAATAAATGACTGAAACACTGGTGTGACCAATCTGACAGCAGCTCATCAAAATACGTGTTTCCGTGTCCTTTTGGGGTGCACAGCTGGTCTACCTTTTCTGACATTCCTTGAAATTAATATGGCCTCATGACTGAGTTTTAACCAATAGAATGTGAACAAAAATAAGATGCATTACTTCCAGCTATGGCCTATTAGGAACTTCCCCAGCACACACATCATTGGTCTCTTTGCTTCTGGCCAACTTGACAGAGACAACCCCAGAGTGACCTTGAATCCTACATGTCAAGGATGGGAGAGGCTCCATCAGTTTTTATCCCTGAATGATGATGAATAACAGTGGATTCACTGTCTACCAAGGAGAACACCTGTAACTTGAATGAGTAAGAAATATTCCCTTGTGGTTATAAGAGAATCTTGTGATCTATTGGTTATAAACCTGGCATTAGCCAACTAGCAAAATTAAAGTGGCTGAAACAATTCCCCCTTACCTCCAATCCTCATATACTTCAAGAATGTAAAGAACATTCTCAAATTGTAGAACAAATGTAAGGAAATGGTAGCTTGAATTTAAAATCCAGTGTCAGCCTCATATTCAGGCTACCTATAAATGTATTTTGTTTGTCATACATTCTATTTTATTATAATTAGTTGCTGACATTAAATAAATGAGATTTGGCTCGGTGCTTGTGGCTCAACGGGCTAAGGACACCTGAGCTGGCGGGTTCGAATCCAGCCCGGGCCCGCCAAACAACAATGACGGCTGCAACCAAAAAATGGCAGGGCGTTGTGGCAGGCGCCTATAGTCCCAGCTACTTGGGAGGCAGAGGCAGGAGACTGGCTTGAGCCCAGGAATTGGAGGTTGCTGTGATGCCACGGCACTCTCTGCAGGGTGACAGCTTGAGTCTTTGTCTCAAATAAATAAATAAATAAATGAGATTTCACACAAAATTGTGGATTTTTCATCTCCTGAAAAACTGGCTGATCTGATCACCTTGGGTCTCATTCTCTATTATGCAAGTCAGGTACCCTCCCAAACCCCACAACTGGTACTCATCATCTTCTCTGTCCTACATTACTTACTCCGACTACCAGTGACTTTGCCTGATGGATTATCCAAATATGCAATGCCAGCTAGACTATAATCACATGTTATGCCTTTGGCTTCTCTTGATGAAAATTACAGAAACAGCCAAATAAAATCCATTACTACATTTGCTAGTCTCATATTATTAATGGGTTTCCCCCAACTATGCCCGTCAATATTCCCAATATGAAATCCAACATAAACTCTCATTTCAGAATTAACTCAATAGAAAACAAATAACAACATCCCTTCCAATTCCCCCCCATCATATCATCAGAATTATTGATCTCATAATTTTTCCTATTCTGCCTTCTGCTGTTAGCAAGATCAAAGCTATATTCTGTTTCAAATGTACTGTATAAGAAGTTAAGACTTACACACACATATTCTATTTTTACCCAATATTGTCATTTTGTTTTGATATATATATATATATTCTCAATTATGGTTCTTTATAGTGCTTTTTAAAAATCACCTATTTCATAAATCCATTTCTTATAAGCCATCTGAAATCCTTTGGGAAATTAAATAGAGTATAAATAAGCAAATATGGTTAAGTTAAACATTATAGTTAATATTTAATAACAGTATAAAATCATATCTAGGGAACAGCTAAAGTTTTAATATCCATACAACACCAGGATAAATTCAATTAATATACAAATTCTTATTTGATTTTGTTTCTTCCCTTTTGAAAGTAGGATAAAATTATAAGTAAATAATCTTTTAATATGTTTTTTGGATGATTTTCTATAAATTAGAAAGACACCATTATTGTTGTCATTTTACCTATTTTTAAAAATAAAAAATAAGTGGCACATGTGACATTTACATCTTCTCTCATGTACTTGTCCATTCGTTGAAGGCATCTACTGGACACCTACTCTGCGTCACCCACCACGTGTGACTAAGGCCAAGTCTCAGAATTTGGAGAACTCGACCAATGGAGAATTGAGGCTAAAAGAGGATCCACAGAATACACACTAGATGGAGAGACAGCAGTGCCTGAGGTGTCAGAAGAGGCTTGTCATCTGGTGAGATGAGCTAGGGCTGAAATATGAGTAGTGGGGGAAGCAGGGGGGAGAGCCCACTCGGCAAAGGGATGAAGGCCTGAAGCTGGGGGAATCCTTTGTGAATCCCAAGACCTCAAAGCAGCACCATCACTGGGCGTCCACCGGCAGTAGAGGGGAATGTCTGGAGATGACACTGTGGCCAGGGCAGTCGCTAAGGGTTTTAAGACGTAAGCAACCGAATATATATTCCGCCGAGCTGACTCTGAAAGGACTAATCGGAGTCATTTCCGGTCTCAGTGCTACTTCCCTTACGTCCTTTCTTCTGAAATCCTTTCAGAAAGGATTTAGTGGCACTTGAAAAGGTGGTTTGAAGGAGAAGCCACTAAAACAAGAGCTGGAAAGATGTGGTAAAGGGAATTTCACTACAAAGTGGTAAGATAGGACAGGAAGTTTGGTCTGCACGATTCACGCCCTGATATCATCATTTGTTAGGGGCAGGGCACAAACTTGGCTCTAGCTTTCTTGGTAGTCAAAATAACCATTTGTGAAAAGCAAAAAGAGCATCCATGGAGTAAAATCAAGTCTGGTGCTCAGCAGAAACCTCAACATTACTGGTGCAGAAAGGCATATTCTCTAATAGAATAATAAATGTCCTCAGTGATAATCAGACAGCAAACACTGTGAGAACCTTCACAGGACAGTTGCTTGTACAATTCCCCCCTACTCAGTTTTTAGCATTATACCACCCTCCCCCCCACACACTGACGTTTAATAATAGCAATTCCAGGGAACCTTGATGCAGTCTAGAAATTTGGCTTTCTGCTGATCTCACTTAGTTCAGAAAGGATTTTAAGCTAACTGTCTGAAAGAAAACTAGACTGTATTTTGCATACTTCCTTTCATGCAAGCTTTTTAAAGCTTAGATCAAGCCCAAACATTGACCCTACATCAGCTCCTGGAGTGGAGTGAAGCCAGCTAGAAATGATAGCTGGGTTATGCCTAAAACCGACACCTTTACAAATGCAGGGACTGAAATGACACTTCTTGGATTAAAAGGCCCCCTACATTTGCTCACCCACCCGCATACTGATTGATTAACTGATTGATTGAACAGATGCTTACTGAGAATCTACTACTCAGGAGACAGAACTGGACCCAGGCTCTACCCTAAAGAAGCTTATAATCTAAGGGGGGGATATAGACAAAGAAACAGACAATTAAATGACCAGGAGATTGTTCTATGAACTGAGATAGCGCTGATCTGACAGGGATTCTCCTCAGAAAGTAATGTTGAGTTTCCGGTTAATGAATTTCCTAATATCGCCTGTAAAATAAACAGGCAGCTAAAATGAGGAACCTTATTCAATATGATTATTACCAGTAATCCCATGAAATCTTGGTATAGTTACCAAGAAAGATAATTTCATTGTGGAAAACTTCTAAAGAGATTTATTTATTTTATTTATTTATTATTATAATTTTTTTTTTTTTGCAGTTTTTGGCTGGGGCTGGGTTTGAACCTACCACCTCCAGTGGTAGACACCAGTGCCCTACTCCTCTGAGCCACTCCTCTAAAAACATTTACCAAACATTTAGTATGTGCGGGGCATGGTGCAAAGGCTTCACGTGCCTCGTCTCACTTCACAACTGTCTATCGCCTCCAAAAAACCCTATCAGGCAAGTAATGTTGATAGCCTCTTTCCACAAAAAACAGAAACAGACGTTAAGTAGCCTTTGCAAGGTCAGGGGCTAGGACAGCAGATGCCCCATCACGCCCTTCCTCCCTGGCAGGTCTTGGTCAGAGAGATCAGTGATCTCGTTAAATCTCCTCGTGCTTTACACCCACAGCTTCCCTCTAGAATGGTGGGGTATGCCTCTCACTCATCCAAAAGTAACTTTAATTATTAAGAGAACAAGTAATAACAACAAGATTTCCATTAGATTCATATAGGAAAGGGTAATTCCTGTGTAAACATTAATGGCTGGAGGTTTATATAGATGAATAAAGCTCTAGATCAACGGGAAACATTGCTGAGAACAGTCCTACATCATTCCCATCTGATTTTTTTTTGATAAGTAGGTAGAAATTATAACAGTGATCTTTACTGAAAAATTGAGGCCCCTAAAATCTGTATATATATGTATTTTTATCTGTATATATATATATTTTTTTTTTGATAGGATGTTAGTGGGAGATGTCTTCCAAGTTTATGAAGACAAGTAAGAAACTGAAGAAATGCAAAGTTAGCTAATACGTATTTATGAGAAAAATTTACACCCTGCGTCCTACTGGGCAGCTACACAAAGACCAGACACATGTAGTGGTAGCATGGGGGGCAGGAACTGGCCAAGGGTGGCCGTTCGGCTTAAACTTATTAGTTCTATTGTCTATAGATAATGAGGGAATAAGACTGAGGCTTCATCAGAAAGGGGCAAACAAGTCTCTGAGCCACAATCCAAGCTTGTGTGATGTTACGGATTCAGCTCATACTTTAGGCCCCTGCTCCACAATCTGTACTCACGGGCAAATCCAACAACTAAGATCCGTGGCTCCCCGAGCAATGTAGTACGCTTTGGATTTTTGAGAGAGAGATTTTGAAAAAAGATAATATGATCCTGCTGGGGCTCTGAAGTTTTATTTTGAATATCATCTCATCAATGTGCTACAAATTATGCATTTAATCACATCTTATTGGGTGGGATCTGTTAAAGGCTCACAGCTCAGAGAGTACTGGTTCTAGCTTAGACCCACCTGCTGATGTGAAGGGGAGCTCAGGCCCCTCCTCGTCTGAGCTCAAGCAGCAGCCTGGCAGCCGCCCATGCCAAAAGCATTGGAAAGCCACCATTCTTCTCTGATCAAAAGCAAGCACGTGAAAGATGAACCGTGGACTAACCACACAAAGAGTTAAAATGAGGGGCTAAATAATCAGCCAGTGCAGATAATCCAAAGAAGTGGGAAGCAGAGAGGGGTCCATCCCATAGTAATGTAATTAACACACACAACCAGAATATTACCTTGACCGATCCCACATGCAATCATTCAGATTAATATACCTGGCTTGAAAAGAACAGTTCACAGGAAAGAAATTTCCCCATTCTGCACTGGCTCCAGCTACAACTGTCTATTGGATCCTACGGCTAAAGTCTCCCCAACTGATTTCTCTGCCTTGGGGTCTGAGGAATACAATAAAGTGAAATGATCATAAAAATTAATTTATCGTCACAGTTAGCATCTGTGCATTAGCATATATATATACAGCAAAACTTCCACACTGGGAGCGGAGTCAAGCTTACCCAGGGCCCTACAGGCAGAACACCCACGGTCTTTGCTCTGCTACAACGTACCAACCGTTCACGGTGAGCCAGGCTGTGCATCTTTGACTCTCACTTTATTCACCTAACAGAAGGGGAGAAGTAATAGCTCCTCACAGGCTTGTTATGAAATATAACACCATCACGTGGGTGGGCAGGTGGAGGAAGCTATGCATTGTGACATGACTCTCAGATTTTACTCATCACTGTCACTTTATAGTACAATTATGACGAGCTTCAGGAATGAAGTGATGCTTCTAAAGCACACAGAAGTGTGATGTTTAGAGAGGGAAGGCGGAAAGATGGTGCCCACTTGACTGATGAGTTGGACATGGATGGTGGGCCACACCAAGCTGAGAGCCTGGCACTGTGCCAGGAGCTGTGCCTGGAGAGATTTCCCAGCACCAGGCCCCTGATCAGAAGGTGAGGGTCCGGGCTGAAAGCCAAAGGGAATCTACTGCTTCTCAGATGTTACCCAGCATCAGATCACCTGGAGGACTTTTCAAAATACATATTGCCGGATCCTGTCATGAGAGTTTCTGATCAGGAGTTATGATGAGATCTCAAAATATGCATTTCAAACAAGCACTAGGTTATACTAATGCTTCTGGTCCAAGGGCCACAATTTAAGAACTGCTGGGATAACATGAAAATTACAACTTACTTATAAACACCTGAAGCTTAAAGGAAGCTTCCTCTAGCTTAAAGGAAAAGGGAATTTATTGGAGAGTTATTGGGTGGTTCCTAAAAGCCACAAGAACCAGTTTTAGAATAGACAGAATCGAGAGCCATTCTGGTCTGGGCAGCATAAACTAAACCATGATGCCTTGAACGTCACTGGAAGAATGTATCAGCTCACTGTCTTTCCTCTCAAGAAAGAGAATAATTCACCTGAATTAATATGGAGAGTCCAGGAAGAAAACATCCAACTGGCTTAGGGCACCTGTCCACTCCCCAGCTAGTATCAGATAGGGTGCTTTGAATTACAGGCCCTCCAAGACTGTGCATGATGGAAGAGATGCAACTGAAATTATTACTGCCAAAGGTATATTAATAGATGCTCATGCAGCAAAAAAAAAAAAAAAAGAAAGAAATCCCAGAATAAAACCCAACAAAACATTCCATGTCCCCTTTAAGGCAGGGAAAGATCAATTTGCATAGATTGTATATAAATTTTTAATTAGTTACTTGAACAATTCATTTGAATGAAATCTAAGTAAAGCCTTGAGCAAGACACTAGGGGAGGCATAAAGGTAAATAGACCCATCCCTGTTTAGTGTTACAAAAGATATGTGCCACATCAAATCATCTACCATGGGGCAGTGTGACAGATGACTAGAGAGAGATACAGAGAGGGCTTAGAATTGGGGGTGGGGGAGCCTGCACATGATCTAATTTGAAGCTCTTGCGGATTCTTAATTTAGAAGGTAAAATAGCAGTGTAGCTTCTTTAGAGGAGGGTAGGGTTTCCTCTTTGGGGGGAAACCCTACCATAGGTACTAATGGTGGTCTCTCCCATGCCATGTGCTCCCTGCCCTGAGTTGCAAGCCTAAGTGCATCTATCTTCTGGAACCATGACTCAGGAACTTGTGGTTTCAAAGGCAGACTCATCTATCCTACCATGTAAAGCATGTTGCGGACTTCATTTGAAAGGCTCCTTCATTTGAATGTTTTTAACATTTTAGTTTATTATAAATTATTTTAAGCATGCAGGACAGTAGAGAGAATGATATGACATTTGAGGATCAACTACCAGTGACCCAGATGACCATTTTTTAACTAATCCCATTGACTACTACAGAACTTTTGGTCAGTTTCTGTGTGCAGCTTGACCCCAAAATATAGGATGACCATAGGGATGGAAGTGGGGATCAAAGGAGGGAAACCTTTGGACTACTTCAGATAATCAGTGATTTTGTGGGCAAATGGGGTTAAACCCCTAAATACTAAACATAGGCAAGAAATGGATCAATCATTTGGAAGGCATTAATTTTCAAAGGAATTTTTCCTTAAGATACTTAGTCCTAACTCATATTGCCCTAACATGAACAATAATCTCTAAAGTGATTACAGACATTCACTTCAAATATTTGTTTTATCCCATGTAAGTTGCTAAGTGGATAAGTAATAATGTGGGAGGGAGTGATAAAAATACCCAGGGCACCTTAGCCGAGGCACTGACCATTGGGAGGAACAACTCTTTATAATTTTTTTAAAAGTATAAGTTGTGGGGCGGCACCTGTGACTCAAAGGAGTAGGGCGCTGGCCCCATATGCCGAGATGGTGGGTTCAAACCCAGCCCCCACCAGAAATTGCAAAAAAAAAAAAAGTATAAGTTGTGACTAGACACAATAAAGGTAATGGGATGAGATTTTAATCTTCAGAATACAAGCAAATGATAACTCTAAAATGTTAAGGCTTGTATCTTTTCTCCATTTCATAGCTATCAATTTAATTATACTTTAATATGATTCAACTATGGAGTTCTAGATGAGTGAACTCTGAATAAAAGCAAGCCCAGACTCTAGGTTGTTATTTTCATGTTAAAACCATGTTTCTTTAGATACTCTTCTTACTTCACCTGAAGTAGGGATTTCCCACAACTGTGTTGTCCTTCTCTGTTACCTTTTCCTTCTGTTTTTCACTCTGAGATCATATCCTTTTGGTCCTTGCATTTTGCACCTTAAAAGCATCAGCCACTGATTAAAGTAATGTCTTTCATCTTTAAGGAAAACAATGCCTTTTACCAAGAGATTTTTCATCAGTTATAAAGTATGCTCTTATAAATGCCAAAATAATTTTATTTTTTAATTAGTTATTTGAACAATTCATTTCAATGAAATCTATACAAAGCCTTGAGCAAGACACTATGGGAGGCATAAGGGTAAATAGACCCACTCCCTGTTCAGTCTTAGAAAAGAGATACGCCACATCAAATCATCTGCTGTGGGGCACAGTGTGACAGGTGACTAAAGAGAGGTGCAGAGAAGTTCTGTGAAAGCACCATGGACGGAGAGATTACTTCTAGCTTGCTGGTCAAGAATAGCTTCCTGGAAGGAACAGTCTTGATAAAGAATGGGAAAAACCTGGCAAGCTCAATGGCAGGGACAGGTATTTTAGGTGGAAAGGAACTATGAAGAAAGCCTCTAAGGTAGGGATGCATGAAGCACTTGGGGGTCCCAGACATATGCTGAAAATGAGACAGGAAAGGGGTCAGGCCATCATTGTCAGCATGATAAATGCAATGATCAGCGTGATAAATTTATTCTGGGGTAATGGGTGACCATTTTCTCAATCTAGGATTTGGAGCTGAGGAAATGACATGATCATAGTAAAATTCAACTCAATTCAGCAAAATGTACTGAGTAGAGAATATACTTAACCCTGTACTTGGATTCAGAGACATATTCTTGGCACTACCCTCAATGACCTTAGGGTCTAATGGGGAACAGATGTCTAAAGAGATATTGTCAAAAACTGTAACATGTTGAGCTCTGTTAAATGAAATAAGCAGGAGGCCAGTGGCCTGAAGCTATCTCTGCACCTCAATTTCCTAAGTAACAAACTGCAACCTAATATGATATACAAACAGATGCCTAATTTAGGAGTATATTTTTTATAACAAATAGTTGGGTTTCAGCCTACCTCAAATAGTTTAGCATCAGCCAATCATAGGCAGCCAATTGATCAGATCATACCCAAATAAGGCAAATGCCTAGCTGTAGTCAGATAATTTCTCTACTTTGCCTCTGTGTTTGGCCTATAAAAGGTCTCAGTTCAGATTGTTAGATGGAGCTCTCTGAACCTCTTCTAATTCTGAGTACTGCCCAGTTCATAAATTGCTTTTTAATCAAATAAACTCTAGTAAATTTATCTGAAGTCTTTCTTTTAATGGATGTATCTATGGAAGTTTATAGGCACCTAGAGAAAGTAATCTGGGGACTAAGGAAGAAGGTGGTCCCTGATATGAGTCCTGAAAAAGGAGTAAGTTACTTGAATGAAGAAGAGAGGGAAAAATACCTCAGTCCAAAAGAATACCGCAAGCAAAATCACAGAGCATCAAATGATACAGAAAGTGCAAAGAAAAACAGAGGGTCTATTTTACAAGTAGGGTCAGTGAGAGGTAGGAGAGGTGAGGGAGGGAGAAGACACACAATCCCCTCACTGTAAACTTTACTATGAACAGTGTTTTCATTTAAGTTTTTCTTGATGAATTGAAGCAAAATCTTTTTTTTTTTTTTTTTTTGAGACAGAGCCTCAAGCTGTCACCCTGGATAGAGTGCTGTGGCATCACAGCTCACAGCAACCTCCAATTCCTGGGCCCAAGTGAGTCTCCTGCCTCCGCCTCCCAAGTAGCTGGGACTACAGGCACCCGCCACAACGCCCGGCCATTTTTTGGTTGCAGCTGTCATTGTTGTTTGGAGGGCCCAGGCTGGATTCGAACCTGCCAGCTCAGGTGTACGTGGCTGGCGCCTTAGCCCGTTGAGCCATAGGCGCCGAGCCTGAAGCAAAATCTCGAAAAATACACTGCTAGATTGATATCTGAGTGTTGATCAATTATATATGAGAAATCTCAGTTATTCGTATCAGTGCCCTAATAGAGGGAAGCTATCCCAGGTTACACAAGACAGTCACAGCATGGTATAGGAACAGAATCCATGGACACTATGCAATGAAGAAGACACCACAGGAGTTGCCCTAAGAACCCAGGGATTACATTTTTTTAAATCTGTTTTTTTTTTTTTTATGAAGAGATGCTAGAAGCTAGTATTAGAAGCTTAGTGAATATATCTGCTCTCCTTAAAAATTTCTGAGCTAAAATCTCCCTTCTTGCAAACAGCTGTAGGATCAATCTGCCAGGAAAGGATGTCCTTTGACAATAGTAATTATCTGGCACCCTCGGGGGCAGGCTGGGGAGAGGCATCTGCAACAGAATAGTGAGCTAATGTGACATATTTCTGTCTGAACATGTTACAGTGCCACAAAGGCAGCCCTTAATCATTTTCACACTGATCAATCGAGCATATAAGGCCAAATGGATTCTGAATTTAAAGTCTCTGCTAACTGCCACAGCAGATTAGCTTTATTCTTTTCCAGCACAAAAATGAGGCAGTTACCAAGATTTTACCCACGTCTATTCATTTCAACCCCCAAAGGGATGGTCACCAGAATTTATTATTTTGCAGTCTTTTCTGCAGGTCTTTTGCACTGCAGCTTCTTAGATTTAAGGTCTGTCTGAGAAACTTGATGATACTAAAGTTGGCCATTAACATGACTGACAGATGTCCTTAATCAAGAAATCATCCCATAGCAGCCAGAATGTAAGTGGAGGAGATGACTTAAAGGAAAGGAGCAAGTCTTTGAGGAGATGCCCAAGGCATTAGAGTTGTTTGGATCCTTTGGAAAAGACAGTTGTGGGATGTCTGCTTTAAGGGTGAATAATACACAAGGGTGTTTGGGCAGAAGATGCTCATGAGTTGTTCTCTGAATAGACATGTTTAACATTTAAATGAAATTTGCCTTAGAAATTCATGAGATTTCTTTATGGATTACTTGAAGGAGTAAATGGATAATTATACACTCTGATTAGTTTATATGGGCATATCCCTAAACATCACAAGACTGGAGTAGAATGAATATATATATTGAAAGGGTATGTGTGTGAGAGTGTGTGTACATATATATGTGAGTGTGTGTGTATACACACACAAACATACACAGAGGATGCCAAAAAATGTATATACACACCTTACAAAAGGAAAAAACTGTATTCAAATTGTAATACTCAATACATACCAATAACAAAAGATGAATACAAGTCGTGTTTGACTTCTGCAGTTACAAGAGGTGCTCAAAGTGATCACTATTAGTGTCCAGACACTTGTGATGACCACTGCTTGAGCAACTTGACCAAGTGTCCACTCTTATCACTGTGCAGGACTTGCTGTGAGAGGCCCCCTGGATCTTCCCTTGTGTACATCACACACAGACAGTACCATTAGTGCAATTCTAGGTGTGTTTGAGGTTCTGTTGCACACTCCACGCTTCTCAAATTTCAAATGTCACTTCAAAATGGTCTTGGGCTCCTCTAAAGACACCCACATGTCCACCATTTTCTTTGACTATTCTGCTGGCTACATGATTATGCTTGGATTCATTTGATTAATGCCATCTTTGAGTGACTGTCATAGTACACATTACTACTGTAATTCAATTCAACTTTGAACAGCCATACCTAGATCACATCAGTTAAAACATGTATATATTTTGGGGCACCCCGGTATAAACAGAGGGTGCCAAAAAATGTATATACCTTTTTAGAAAGGAAAAAACTGTATTAAAATTGTAATACTTGGTATATACCAATAGTCACATTGAGCACTTCTTATAATTATAGAAGTCAAACATGACTTGAACATTATAAATTTCATTTTTTTCTTTCTTTTTTTTTTTTGTTTTGAGACAGAGTTTCACTATGTTGCTGTCAGTAGAGTGCTATGGCGTCATAGCTCACAGTAACCTCAAACTCTTGGGCTTAAGCGATCGATTCTCTTAACTCGACCTCCCAAGTAGCTGGGACCTATAGGTGCCCACCACAACTCCCAGCTAGTGTTTTGTTTTTGTCATTGTTGTTTAGCAGGGTATGAACCCGGGTTTTTTCCCTTTCTTAAAATGTGTATACAGTTTTTGTGTATACATGTGTGTATGTGTGCGTGTTTGTGTGAGTGTGTGTATGTGTGTGTGCATGCAACAATGCCGTTCAAAGTGTGGTCCAAAGACTGGCAGCATAAGGATCATCTGAATCTAGACTCACCTACAAGTGCAAATACCCGGACCAACCTAGGCATGCAGGAAACAGAACCTCTGGGCAATTTGCTTTAAGAAACTTTCCAGGTGATTCTCACATGCAGTAAAGTTTAAGAAGCACTGCTCTAGACCTGTAGTGGATGCGTCAGTAATTACCATGACAACTGTCTCTCTACATCCATCTACTCATTAAACAAGCCTGACTTCTATTCTTCCTTTAGTGTGTGTTCTCTTATCCTGATAGTATCTACTGAGACCATCTGATTATAATAAGAGCTCAGTTTGTAATTTTTATCATCAGTAAAAGTCAGGATTTTATTTTTGGAGAACAGTTCTGTGGAGGCAGTAAAAATACTGATTTTGTTTGACACAGACAAATCTCATTCATAACTTATGGCAAATTTCTGTTCATTTCCAGGATAACGATGATATAAATAAAGGAATGAAAAAAAGGAGGAAAACACTTACATGGGCCATAAGTTGCTCCTGGGAAGCCTTTACTTCAGCTTGTAATTTCTCAATATACTGAAAAGGAGAAAAGTTTAGAAACCAAGTGCATAACTCTTCCTTTTTCATATTGAAAGTCTTCCAAATATAAATATGTACCAGCCTTGTGAATGGCAGTATTATCTCAGCTGGATTGTTTTTGAAAATCATCACTGTAAAAAAATCATCCCTCCTGCCCCTGTTACTTTTCCATTCTATGGAAAAGCCCAAAGACGAAACACACAGATGTGATAAGAACTAGGAGATGCTGGGGAAAAATTACCATGTAATTTATGGTACCATGTAATTTTGGCTTTTTGTGCTGCAGTTAATATTATACACCATATATCACCTCTCTACATACACCTTCACATAACATTCATGTATTTCAAAGGCAGATACAAAGCCTTTGGGTTAAACAAAAGGTAAATTTATATTATATATATATATATACCTAGAAATTTAGAGACTAATTATTTCTTATAAAAAATGTGCCACATTTTAAGGTCGACTGTTTTACTATACAAAGGGAACTATTCACTAACTTGGTTGAACATGGACAACTAAGAAACATTTGTGCAGTTAATATCATTTATAGAATAACTAGAATAATTCAGCTAACAGTATTCAAAAGGATACATGTCAAACAAACTTTGAAACTACTAGTAACAAAATGAATTTTGATATGTCAATATTCACCAAGGAATAAAATTATTTTCAGCAAATACTGGTTGTTATTTATCATTGTGAACTTAAATATGAACTTCCACAGCAGCCAGAAATGGCTTCATAGGACTGTCAGTTTATGTAAGGTTAGGTAACTCTTAAAATAAAGATAACTTCTCTTCTACAACTTACCTGGTCTTTCACAAGAACCTCTTTTTCATACGGTTCCCCACTGGCTTCTTTATGGACCAAAGCCTGTAGTTTTTCCTCCAGCGAGGAAACTTGTTTAAGCAGGGTTGATTTTGTTCCTTCAGAGACTGCAAGCTAAAGATATTTTCTTATAAAAATATGTTAAGTATAGAGACATTTCAAAAACTCTTGTAAAAAGTTCAACTTATAAGTGAATTATCTTTCAGCAGTATCTACTAAATATGAAAATAGCTTTTAGAATATTCCTCATAGATGACAAATGACTAGTATAGAAAAAAGAAGAAAATAACATTGATTTTATCTACTTTTAATAATTAAGATCTTTCTGGCCAAGAGATGAGACCACATAGTGACAATGGGCAGAGAAATTTCTAGTGCAAGGATCTCACAGTGTTTCAAGATTGCACTTTATTTGTACAGCTGAGTTGGAAACTGTGCTGTGGTCTCCATATGGCTCTTGAAACTTAGCTCTTGGGGGCTACAGCTCTTTAGACAGAGTGGGCAGAGTGGGCCTTCTGATTCCTGCGAATGTTCCCCATACTAGCAGCAGGGTGCAGGGAGCTAGATGGATATGCAGGAATTTCAAGTCTAAGTCTGATCAAAGACAGTCTATGCTAAACCACAACCAAAAAATCTCTAGCAGAGGCTTTGTCTTTGTTTGTGGATTCCTCTTGAGGAAAGTGGTAGTTTGATAGTCCCTGGTCCCTTAAGTCCCCTAGCGAGCCCTGGAACAGCTTCTGCTATCATTCAGACAGCTCATCGTGCTTTTCCTCTGGAGCTCAGCAAGAATTCTGCAAGAGTCCCTGGAAAGGGACACAATTTTGTATTCATTGCGACTCCCAGGGTATCCTCTAAAGCATGGATTATAGCCACATATCTCTTTCATGTTACCATGAGTGTTATTGCAAAGTACACTGTCTCATTTTGAAAATAATTTACCAAATGGGGATGTATGAAGAGGTCAGTCTGTCACAGAAATAAGCACATCATAAATACTGGACCATCATATCTACTGTGAGCATGCCACATATACTGTGAGTACACCACATGTACTGTGAGCATGCCACATGTACTGTGAGAACACCACACGTACTGTGAGCACGCCACAAGTACTATGGGCACGCCACATGTACTGTGAGAATGCCACACTTACTGTGAGCACACCACACGTACTGTGAGAACACCATATATACTGTGAGCACGCCACACGTACTATGAGCACACCACATATACTGTGAGCATGTCACACATACTGTAAGCACAAAACACGTACTGTGAGTACACCACACATACTGCGAACATGCCACACATACTGTGAGCATGCCACACATACTGTGAGCACACCACACGTACTGTGAGAACGCCAAACGTACTGAATATGCCACATATAATGTGAGTACACCACATGTACTGTGAGTATGCCACACGTACAGTGAGTACGCCACACGTACTGTGAGCACACCACACGTACTGTGAACACACCACATGTACTGTGAACACGTCACACGTACTGTGAACACATCACACGTACTGTGAGAATGCCACACGAACTGTGAGTATGCCACATGTAATGTGAAAATGCCACACTTACTCTGAGCATGCCACATGTACTGTGAGTACACCACTGGTACTGTGAGTACACCACACATACTGTGAGCACATCACATGTATTGTGAGCACACCACACATACTGTGAGATGTATTGTGAGCACACCACACGTATTGTGAGCACACCACACATACTGTGAGTACACCACACATACTGTGAGCATGCCACACGTGCTGTGAGCACACCACAATACTGTGAGTACACAACATGTATTGTGAGCACACCACATGTGCTATGAGCATGCCACACATACTGTGAGTACACCACACGTATTGTGAGAACACCACATGTAGTGTGAGCACACCACATGTGCTATGAGCATGCCACACATACTGTGCGTACACCACATGTACTGTGAGCATGCCACATGTACTGGCACCCATCCATCCATCCACATGAACATTCACTCACTGAGCAAATGTTTACTCATCGGACCCTGCACAGCCATTGTGTTTTGTGCTGGGGAATCATCAAGCCCAATGTGAGGCCAGAGGGAATGCACTTGTTACCAACTGGGGACTTTTCCTTTTGGCTGTCAGTGACCTGGAGACCTGTGGTGGGTGCTCCCTAGGGCACCAAGTGGTTGGGGACTGGAGTCTGGCCTCTCTGAGCACCTTCTATGTTACGAGAGCTGCAATACAGTGCAGTGGTTAAACACACAGACTTTTGGGTCAAACTATTTGATAAAAATCTCACTTTTGCTACTTACTCTCTGTGATATAAGCAAGTTGCTCAGCCTCTCTGGGCTTGATTTTCTGATCTGTCAATGCTGGTGGGGATGGAAAGAATACTCCCTACGTTAGGGTTTGGTTTTGAGGATTAGGTGAGTTTATACAAGAGGAGACACTCAGGACAATACATGGAGCGCATCAAGCACCCAGTAGCTCTTATTATTATAATTATTCTTCTACCTCCTTCAGATAACAGCTTCTTCTGGATTTTATCTAAGTATTTGTTGTTTATTAAACTATAAAACAAAATATCCAAAGACATCCTAACCTCTACAAGCCATGTACCCTGAACCCAGACTGTATGTGGTTTGCTCACTTCCTACGGCCACTCTAATCTTCAGAGGAAACCACTCTCTACATCTGACATTCAATTTCAAATATGTTCTCTCTCAATCAGGCCCATTGTGTCTCCACCTCCTGTCTCAGCTGTAATCCATTCACTTACCACTGCTGTCTTTCTTTTTAATCTACTTTCTATTGTTTTCAAGTCTTTACTCATTCAAGCCATAGATACTCATTTATCCACTCTTTTTTTTTTTGAGACAGTCTCACTATGTCACCCTTGGTAGAGTGCCTGGCGTCACGCTCACAGTAACCGCAAACTCTCGGGCTTAAGCGATTCTCTTACTTCAGCCTCCCAAGTAGCTGGGACTATAGGTGCCCGGCTAATTTTTTGTTGCAGTTGTCATTGTTGTTTTAGCAGGCCCAAGCTGAGTTTGAACCCACCAGCCCTGATGTATATGGCCATAGCCCTAGCCGCCAAGCTATAGGCATAAAGCCTATCCTCTCATTTTTTTTAAAGAAGTAAGCTGGACCTGCATTTTATGCAAAGATTTGAAGGTAAAAAATGAAAGTAATGATGTTCATATTCTCAAAAAACTTATACTTTAGCCAGAAAGTCAGACAATTTTAGAACGGTAATTATATAATATGAAAATTTAGATATGTATAAATAATATTAATAATATATATGATTTTAAGGTGTCAGTATCATTGGCTACTGGTGAAGTCCTTCTTCCTTGATTATAAATAGCTTCCTTCTTATTCTACGCACATACCCCCAATGGTAGAGAAAGACAGAACTCTGGTCTCTTTCTCTTATAAGGGCACTAATCCCATTATGGAGACTCCACCCTCATAAGCATATCTAAACCTAATCACCTCCTAAAGCCACCACCTCAAACACTGGGGATTAGGAGTTCAACACAGAGATTTAGGGGAACACGAGCATTGAGTTTATAGTATTCTGCCTCTGGACCTCCCACCAAAATTCATGTTCTTCTAACGTGCAAATTCATTTGATCCCATCAGCCTCTACTTTCACCTGTCCCAGCATCCACTTTAAAGTCTAAAGTTCAAAGGCTTGTCTAAATATCATCTAAATCTGATTAGAGATTCATGATACAATTTATTCTGAGGTAAAATTTCTTTCTAGCTGTGAATGTGTGAACCAAAAAAGTTATGTGCTTTTAAGTGATGTCACCAGTAGCAGAATAGATGGTAACCTACTCATATCCCTCCCCCCCTCATAACAAGAATTCTGCAACTATGTACAGTCAAAAGTCTCTAAGTGGGAGCCTTAGGATTCATATAAGATTTTGGGAAAAGCTGGTGGAGCCCAAGACCTAGAAGGCTAATTCTGAGACAACAGATAGACCCTCATTTGGCTGATCTACTGCGCAGATCTTGCTTCTAGGTTCAAGCCCAGAAATAGCTCAGTTCCCCAATGGGTCCAGAAGGAATTGTGCACACTAGTACCTTGGCAGAAAGTGTTGTCTTCTCCCTGGCATCAGTCTCATTACTTGAAAGTTCCCTCAGGTACTGCTCTCCACTGAGGTCCCAACTTGGAGCTGCTCACATAAGGACCCAGGTGGAGACTTGCCCTTATCTTACCATATGTGGAGTCTAAGCCTCCCTGATCACTTACCACAGGATCCCCTACCATGGCAAATCCCAACAGGACTGACTCTTAGCTCCAGTCCCTCCCACTATTTTGGGGACCTATCCCATTTTTACTGAAATCTACTGGAGATGCTTACCTATCTGAGCCAATGAGATAGGCTCCCCAGCCTCGGACCCACAGCAGATTCTGAGGGGGCCCAGTCTCAGCTAGAACCTTTCCTGCTAGAGTCAGGGAATTATCATGTCTTTGCAGGGACCTGTGGGGAGAATGACCTTCTGAGTGTATCAGGTGGGGCTCTTCAGCCTTTATCCCACAGTAGAGGTGCCCAGTCTCAGCGCTGGACCCTCCCTCTGCAGTCAAGGACTATCTTTTTTTTTTTTTTTTTTTTTTAAGACAGAATTTATTAACAGAAAAGAATACATAAAACATTAAGGCTCCTGGTGGAAGGAGAGAATTATAGTTGGGAGAGAGAAGCTCTCTCCGTTTCTCTCCCAGTCTTTCCCCATCTCCTCCTTTAGGCCCTTAGTCTCAGGGTAGATATAAGAGATGGGGTCTCACTCCTGAGCTCAAGCAATCAATGTACTGGCCTTGGCCTCCCAGAGTGCTAAGGTTATAGGTATGAGCCACTGCACTGGGCCAGGAGCTTATGTTTGAATTATGGGCCAGTGGTGGTCTTTGAAAGATTTTTTTAAACAAAGAGGTGATGTGACCAAATTTGTATTGTGTATATAGAGGGTGGAGTTGAGAATGGAAGGGCTGGTGTGAGGCAGGCCAGTTAGAAGGTTATTGCAGTAGTCTCATCAAGAAACAATGAGAAGTGGTATTATAAGAGTAGAGTCTGGATGTGAGAATGTTAAATGATAGGACTGTTGATTGAAATGGAAAGTACACAGGGAGGAAAAAAAAAAAAAAAAACAACCAAGAGTGAATTGTACCTGGGGTTATTTTGCAAATGAGAAGATAGTGAAGTCATGAGTAGGAGTGGACTCAGAGATGGCAGGTCCAGGTTGGAGGAGGGGGGTATTGTGTGTTGTAGATTGTGGATTTGTTTTTGTATACTGAGTTTGATTTGCCAGGAGCACGTCCAAGGGGACAGTGGGCAGCTGACAGTTCCAGTCTGAAGCTTAGGATAGCTGGATCATGTGGGGGTATGTGAAAGACAGGGATTGAGGACAGACATGGGCACATCATCATTTATGTGACACATGGAAGAAGAGATGCCTCACGTGGTGACTGAAAATAATCAGGAAATTAGAAAAAGATCAAGGCACATTTGGTGTTAGGGAAGCCAGGGAAAGGGAGTGTCACAGAGAGGGAGTGTGTCGGACGCAGACAAGGTGTCTGATAAATTAAGGGCCAAAATATTCCTCCTGGATCTAGGGGTAGTAGAGGTCATTAACACTTGCTAGAACAATTTCAGTGGAGTGTTTTCATGGCAAATAAGATCTCAGTTAATGAAAGGGATAAAGATTACTCTTCCTTGAAGTATGGATGGGAAGATAAGGAGATTGGATGCAAGTTCAAGGACATGGGCTCCAGTAAGCATTGCTTTTAGGATCAGTTTAAGAGGTAATCCTTAATCCTTTGTATCGTACAAAGGAGAGAAAGGACGGCTAGAGCAAGGCCCCAACAGAGGGAAGGCTGTGGTTTTAAAAAGGCACAGGTGGGGTCTTTTTTGGGGGGAGAGCGCTGTATTCTCTGAGGAACAAGGGAAAAGAGCAGGGATGGCCAGGAAAGCAGATAAGTGGATAAAAATGAGTGGGCAGGAAGTTTAGGGAAATTATGTTGGGTGGAAACAGTATGACCTTGAGGTTGGGACCAAGGCCATATTCTGAAAGAGAAAGGGATTTAATAGTAGCTTTGGGCTAAAATTTGAAATCAGTGTTAAGCAGAATGGGAAATAGGAATGACAAAGTAGCAGCTAAAGTTGGGAACCATGACTGTATAGCAGTTTATCAATTGAGGGGTGTAATAATTTTTTTCCCATAACAGTTTACCAAAATTAGAGAAAACAAATTGTAGCTTTACCCCAGAATTGGGGGTTTTGCAGGAGAAGTGTAAGATGAATATAGGGTGATAGGAAACTTGGGTGTTGGTGAAAAGAAAAGTCTGATAAAGAAACAGGAGTTTCATGCTGAACAGGTGAGAACAGAGTTCATGTGGAGGCAAAGAGATGGGGAAAACTGGAGGAGGGATGTAGTTTAAAGAGCTGAAGGGCTAAGGTTCAGAGGGCGGGTATCATAAGAGCCAGTTCTAGAAAGATGGAATTTCATACAGTGGAAAAATTTCTGTTCTTTTGTTTGTGTATCCCTTCATTTTTTATCCATTGGACAAATACATGCTATGTGCTAGGTACAATGCCATTGGGACGCAGTGATAAAGAAGACAAATGTGGTCCCTGCAGTGCCGTGGAGTATAGGCAGGTGTACTGCACACAGTAGACAGTAAATTATACAATGTGCTGGGCCTTCGGCCTTCTGAGGTTGAGCAGCCTGAATAATGACAGTGCATTGTTGTCAGAAAGGTGTGCTTTCTCCATATTTTACTTATAAAATAATTTGTTTTTTGGAGGACTTGAGGACAGGTCTTAATTTTCCTTCCAGAATCTGCCCATCAGTATCTCATTTAATAAAAATATTTTATTACATATTCTGTGGCAAACCAGGGATATAAAAAAAAGATAAAGGAAATAAAGATTTCATGTGGGCTATTTAAACCCTATTCTTTCTTGCCTTCTCTGGTTCTTTCTGCTATCAATCATCTTTTATCTGATGAGATATTGCTAGTTGCAATAATATGAATTCCAAAAATATATAATAACTGCAGACCAGTTGAATTTCTCATTCACATAAAGCCCAAAACATGGCTGGTGCCTGTCTTCTGAGTAGTGATTTAAAAAGCCTCGGGCCCTTCATCTCTGGCTCAGTCATCTTCAGCACTATGCCAAACTTAACTTGCATTTGGGGATGGACGTGGTGCCAGGGAAGTCGCTTCACTTGGCCCTGAGAGCATAGCACGTGACATGGGTTTAGCTCATTATTGCTTTTCCTGACTGTGGCTCTGGTGATTGGTTCAAGACCCAAACAGACCCAAATGGAATGAATCTCGTGACTTTTTCTAGAAATGCGAGGGCAAACGCGTTATCTTTTGCTCCATGAACAGAAATGAAGAAGCATTGCTTGAGATTGCTTACAGTCACTCTGGGGTAATAAAGGGCGCATATGTGTGTGAAGAAGAAAGTAGAGGTGTTGCAGCCCATATAGCCTGTGGCTAGGAGTGAGAGTGCTAAGAAATACCTGTATAGCTCAATAATGGAACACCTGGGTGGAAAGGGCATGGAGAGGGATTTAGCACTCCTAACAAGCATGAGAGCTCCCGAGATGAGAGCAGTGGTGAATTGGCAGTCTCTACACCTGTGGTGTTAAGCGTGAGATCAGCCTTATGTTAGGCTGGAGGAGAAGGCAGTCAGGAGCATGCGCATTCTGTCATGGACCCGCTATCTATCCTGACTCTGTCTCCTCTCCTGCCTGCAGAAGGCCAGCACGGCGTCTCTGCTGAAGATTACCAAGCTCTACTAAAGGCTAAGATCTGTCTTTCTAAGAAGACTGCTTTACTCTCTCTAGGACTCACACTCTCTTTCTCTTTCTCTCCCCAGCTAACGTAGATAGCCCTCAGGCACCTAAGAGAAACTGAACCTGAGCAAGGTAACTTAGTGGTCCTTGTCTGGAACCTAGTTAAGCTGGGCTCAAGACCTGGCCAGGTCTAGGCCCTGGCAAGAAGCGTCAGAAGTGACATGTGACATAGAGGGAGCCAGCTAAGGTGGGACCCCACCCTGAGAAAGTGGAAGCTTGGAAATGGAGATGAAGCAAACCTTGATCAGACTTAGTTTCTAATAAAGCTGAGTGCTGCATCAAGCTGTGCTTGAAGTCATTCCATTCCTTAGGTTAAACTATATCTACATGACTTTCTGAACATTTTTTTATATGCATAAAATTAATTATGTTTGGTTTAGAGAACAAATATGAAAAAAAAAGAAGCTGATTAAGAAAGATAAGCTGGTTTTAGATTTTTTTTTCCATTTTTGTTTTTTTGCCGTGGAGAATATTCTTACTCATAAATGGAATGCCTGCTATGCTGACTTCAGCTGTATCTTAACTCCGACAAACTAGATCTACTTTGGGCGGTGCCTGTGGCTCGGTGAGTAGGGCGCCAGCCCCATATACCAAGGGTGGCAGGTTCCAACCTGGCCCTGGCCGAACTGCAACAAAAAAATAGCCGGGCGTTATGGCGGGCGCCTGTAGTCCCAGTTACTTGGGAAGCTGAGACAAGATAATTGCCTAAGCCCAGGAGCTGGAGGTTGCTGTGAGCCATGAAACCATGACATTCTACCAAGGGCGACAAAGTGAGACTCTGTCTCAAAAAAAAAAAAACCCAACAAATAAATATTAAAAAAAAAAAAAAGGAAACTAGATGTACTACTTTAAATAACTGTAGATTCTGGTTGTTTCTTATATATGCGGGTGGTCAAATCATATGAAGGAGATTTTTGGAGCAGAAGACTTAGTGGGTGATGGAGTCAGTCTGGAGGCAAGTGCCCTTTCATTTGTCCTTTTTGTCCTTTTATGGTTCCTGGCCAGGGTCTTATGTGTAATGCCCTACTCCTTCCTCTAAATTAATCTTGCTCTGAGTTTCTGCTTACCAAGGGAAGAAGAGAGTACAATATTAATAATAGTTCAAATCTCCTTTTTTGTATCACTAAAGTTTTACAGAAGTCTCAGGGCCTATCTAGATTGAGAAAATAAATCCCTGAGCTTCTTTTTATCTCTCCACCCCTTCCTCTAGTGCTGCTTGGGGAGTCTTATAGAACTTCTTTGGCACTGTGACCCTGTCTAAGGAGTCTGGGACTCCCTTCGGTCATTGTGCTCCTAATGGAGGTGAGTGGCTGCCCTACTGACCCAGTCTCTGTGGGTAGCTCAGTCCGGTAACCTTGACTTTCAAAGCCGTGACCCTGGATACCCTGGCCTTCACTGGTATCCATGTAATCACCCCCAAATGAGGCTCTGTCCCTGCCGGGGCCTGCATTCTTATATTTTTTATGAGTCCAAATGCCCTTGCTTTGTCTGATCTGTTTAACAGCCTTCTAGGAAAAGGGCCACCCTGTCTGTTACCTACAAGCACAGACACAGCGGCTTCTTCTCCTCTGAAATACTTTAGTTCATCTCCGTGCACTCCTGTGAAATCACTCCTGAAGAAAAGGGAGCTAGAACTTGTGCTTAAAAAAAAAAAATCTGGCAGGTAGGTAGAAAAGCAATGTTTCTTTTTATTCTTTTATTTATAAGAGCATAGCAGCAAAGAAAAAAAAAGCCAAGAAACCAGGCAGTTTGTCCATAATTCTCTCTCTAACACCTATTTACCTCGATTTTCCACAACACATACTGTATATAAGCATATGTGTATATATATGTTGTGGAAATGCAAATTTATACATATATATAGTTTTTTTGCCATACTGTATATACATATATATGTTGTGGAAATGTGTGTGTGTATACTCACACACATTTCCACAACATATATACACAGATATATAGTTTTTTTTTTTTTTGAGATAGGTCATGGTCTTTTGCCTGGGCTAGAGTGCAATAGTGTCTTCATAGCTCACTGCAACATTGAACTCCTGGGCTCACGTGAGCCTCCTGGCTTCCAAGAAGCTAGGACTATAGACACAAGTCACCACACTCCTTGTAGAGATGAGTTCTAACTATGTTGCTCAGGCTGGTTTTGAACTCTTGGCCTTGAGTGATCCTCCTTCCTAACCCTCCCAAAGTGTTGGGATTACAGGCATGAGCCACCATGTCAGCCTATTTTTTTAATATGCTTTTAGATCATTAATCTTATTTGACTTTATGACACCTAGTGTCCCTAAACCTGCTGTATTTTCAGGAAAAATTCCGAAATTGTAGGCCATTTCAGTGATTTTCGCCAACATTCCTAACCTGGCATCCCTGTGCCCTCTGTCCCTCACCTCCGTCACGGATCCCCAAGCCCCCTCAACGCTCCCTGTGGTTCTAAGCTGTGCCTTCCAGTCACCTTGACCAAACTGAAGGTGATGGTCTGTAAAGGCCAGATGGATTTTACTAATGACATAAACATGCACTCAGATTTACAAATATGTCTCTGATTAAAATAAAAATTATTTGGACTATGTGAGACTCGGTGATTTTTTTTTTAACTTCTGTTACCTAGAAGGATTGTATTTCACTTAGTTATCTCCCAAAACTCCTCTAAAGAAAAGTGTTATAAAATTCTGGGAATTCTGTGACCCTCTAGGAGCAATAGCATATAATTTATTTTCTAAACTAGTATACTTAAGAAAGGAAGGGGTGACTGCTATTAATTATTCTAGGACAATAATTACAAATCACCGATGTCCCAGGCAAACCATGTGTATGGTCACCTTACAGGACAGACAATACACAGGGTGGCTGCAATGTTCATTTGCAGTTTTCAACTGCACACTGTTTTCAATTGCACATGGACGTTATGGCCACCCTGCATTTTCATATGAAATCCTCCACAGTGCCAAGGTTCTGGGTTTCTTAGACTGTGTGGAAGAAGTCATGCGGGAGAGTAGTAAACTGATGTCAATCTGTGTGCGTGTTCCTGGCTTTTGAGGATCACTCATTAAGTTAACTTTGACGCAGTATATGTAAAATTTTTATAATGCTGTTTGACTCAACACTTGGGTGACTTCAGTTTTGGACGTAATATATTGCAGCATTTTTCTTGTGCTCTTTCAGTGAATTTCAAGCTGTGTTAAGCTGCCATCTTGTTGTTAATAACTCTAAGGGCTGAAATTAGTGCCAGACAATGGGCCTGGCAGTGACAACATAAATGGTACTGTGACATGTCTTTTTACTAACTTTGTCTTACTTCAGCCCCTCTACATTGAATCCACATGTTCCCCCCTCCCCCGCAAAGCACTGTTAAATCACCAGCCTTATTATTTGACTTTTAAAATGCATCTTCTAGTGAATTTTTGACATATGCATATGTTAAAAACGAAATTCACATTTAAATCTTAAAGAAACTCTAATGGCCAGCTTTGAAGTTCCTCAAGATCAACTATTGAATTAAATAAATAGGTCTTCATTTGAAGCAGAAAGGACCTGTCCTGAAGGGAACGTTGAACAAAGCAAGCCCAGGGGTCTAAACTAAGGTCTCCTTTTCCTTCGGTGCTCCGAGGATGATTGGCTTGGAGTGCTCTTCTGCCTCGCTTGCAGCTGAATGTTCGGTACTCACAACCGTGTCTGGCATGTCACAGGCACACATTAACTATTTGTTCAATAAATGAATACACATTCTTTAAAGTTCACTTTAACATATTTGTAGTTTGTCTTTTTACTCTCAAACGTTCTGTGCTTATTATCTATTTATTATTTTCTTGTCGCTGTGTAGAGGCTTGAAAATCCATGTATTTCTATAATTATTGATACAGTTTATCAGTAAGTTCTGTATCTTTTAATTTACACAAAATGTTTGAGAGTAAAAAAGACAAACTGCATATATGTTAAAGTGAATTTTAAAGAATGTGTATTCATTTATTGAACAAATAGTTAATGCGCTGGTACCATTTGTTCCCGTAGAGGGTTTTCCATATTCTTCTTTTAGTTTTGTAGTCACATTTCTTTCTCACTTTTAAGTTTGTTTTGCCCTTTACTTTTCTTGTGGAAGAAAGTAGGTGATGGAAGTAAATCTCTCTTTTTTTGTTCGATCTAAAGTTTTACCTAGGGCAGTTTTTCCTTTAGTCTGGTTTCCAGGTAAAATCTAAAGTGCTATAAAGATATACAACCATGGCGGTGCCTGTGGCTCAAAGGAGTAGGATGCCGCCCCATGTGCTGGAGGTGGCGGTGGCCACAAACTGCAAAAAAACCCCAAGATATACAACCATTATGCAGGAAGGGGTTAAGGTGATCTGTGTAGTTAGGGTCAAAGGGAAGTTTGTAGGCCATGAATAATCATTTTGCATAATAACCCTTGATGTCTGTTTTTAAAAAAGTGCTATTTTAATAAATGTGAGTGGTAAGGGAAAGTTTAATACTTACATCTCAAAAGGTTGTTCCTTCCTATACTCAGTACGGTGTAACTGAGATACTGTCAGTCTTTAGAGAGAAAATTTCCATATAGAAATATATATATATTCTTTGGCATATCATTAAACAAGGGGGCTATTTTCTCATGGGAAATTCTGTCATAAGTTTTCAGGTCTACCTTATTATTATTGTTGCTTTTTTTTGAGACAGAGTCTCACTATGTCGACCTTGGTAGAGTGCTGTGGCGTCACAGCTCACAACAACCTCCAACTCTTGGGCTTTAAGTGATTCTCTTGCCTCAGCTTACCAAGTGGCTGGAACTATAGGTGTCTGCCACAATGCCAGCTACTTTGTTGCTGTTGTCATTGTTGTTTTTAGTAGGCTCAGGCCGAGCTCGAACCGACCAACCTCAGGTGTATGTGGCCGGCACCCTAACCACTGAGCTACAGGCTCCAAGCCAGGTCTACCTTATTGTAATTGCAGTTCTTACACATATATCATCTCTCTCGTCATTATTTAGGTGTATTTTCTCAGCAATAGATATAGGTATAATAGACACCTTTTCCATGACAGTAGCCAAGGTGATGTATGTTCACTTTTTCCTTATTTCCATGTTTTTTCATCTTCCTCACCTTTCAGGGTACGGGGGCCCTCATTTCTCTTATGTGCATAAATCACATTTTTCTGGACTAATTCTGGTATTAGTAATATTTAAGTCTTAAGTTTTTAAGTCTTTTCTTTTTTTTTTTTTTTGAGACAGATTCTCACTTTGTTGCGCTCCGTAGAGTACTGTGGCTTCACAGCTCACAAGCAACCTCCATCTCTTGGGCTTAGGTGATTCTCTTGCCTCAGCCTCCTGAGTAGCTGGGACTACAGGCACCCAACACAGTGCCTGGCTATTTTTGTTGCAGTTGTCACTGCTGTTTTAGCTGGCCAGGGCCAGGTTTGAACCACCACCCTTGGTATCATGGTGCCAGCTCCCTACCCACTGAACCACAGGTGCTGCTTAAGTTTTTAAGTCTGAAGTCAGAATTCATCTTAGTATATTTTTCTCCTTGAAGTATTTGGATTGTAACATTCTCTCTAATTTTAGCATTTGTGTTCATAAATGGAATTTTAGGTATCAGGGTGGAAATTGAACTTGGCCAGAAGCCACAGCCAGTGTAATACCACCCATATACACAGGACTGCTACCCCTCTTCCCCGCCGTGTACCTGTGTATGTGCCGGTATGGGGGATGGGTGTTCTTTTAACTAAACCTTCTGTGTCTTTATGACTTTTCCCTCTCAGGTTTTCCTGTACTTTAAACAATTACATCTTCTCATCTGTGAGGTTGGCCTTGGTTTTGTCATCCGGCCAGTAATAGGAATGGATCTATGAAAGCAAAGGAAATGATGTAGGACTGATGCAAATCTTTACCTTTTACCTTATGTAATTTTGATATGAGCCAAAAGCATGTTTGTAGAATAAAAAACCACAATGTAGTAGTTCTGGAGTTCATCCATTTGCATGCCAGCACAACGCACTATGTCTGCACACTAGATCCTCACATTAGTTCAGTTTATGCCAGGGTGAAATGGGATATGTCTTGGACGTCATTCATGATCATTTACTTGCAAAAGAGCAAAAGAGGACATTATATAGTGGTTTTACCCATAAGGCAGTCCTATGGCAAATACTTCAACAATAGAGATAATAGAAATTCACGGAAATACAGCAAAGATGTAAGCATGTTACGTTACAATGTACACTGATTTTTAATAACATTTGTATTTCAGGTCAGGTGCTCCGATTAAAAATGTTTCGAGAGGATCACGGGTCCTGGATGACAATGTTCTTCAGCACAATCCTGTTTCTCTTCATATTTTCTCACATATACAACACAATTCTCCTAATGGATGGGAACATGGGGTAGGTTATCTTTCACCTTTCTACTGTGGTGAGTGTTATGTTTGAAACTTGTGAGAATTTTCAATGAGTTTTTAGTTTGTAATAGTCTAAATCTCCTTTATAAATATTCTGACCTAAATAGGGACAACTTGCACATTATTACTTAAGACATTAGAATGTTTTTTCCAAGAAGCATGTGACATCTCACAATACTTAGATTTCTTCTTTATTCCTTCTTTCTTTTCTATGGAGTAGTTGGATGGCAGGTATTAATTTCATTATAGGAACAGAGAATGAGGAAATCTTATTGATTTGCTGGTATTCGCATGCTTAATCGAGTGGGGAGAAGATGAAAGTCTCTAGGTTTGCAATTCCACTGCTCTACAATGCCTGGTGAAATAAAAGTGTTTGATACTGGTGCATTTATTTTGCTCTCTCAACAATCCTAACAGAGAGACCTTTGTTATAAATGGGTCATTTTAAAAGTGGGCCACCCTGTATTAAATCCAAGGTTGTGATCTGATCACCATGGCACAAAGATGTGCTATCAAGTGGATTGCAGATTTTTTCTAACTTTCTCTAGTTCTTTCGTTATATAATGACACACAAGCCTTGGTCTTTTATCCAGTTTCCTCTTGGTTTGCTCTCCGTAAAGTTTTAAGTGCAGAATATGAGGAGATTGCTTAGCTTGCAGCATTAAGAATTCAATTAGACTTTATCTCTTTTACATTTACATGGGTGGAGCTGGAAAATATTCCTTTTAGTAAAGTATCTCAGGAATGGAAAAAAAAATATCCAATGTACTCAGCACTACTGTGAAACCAGTTTATAATCACTCACACTTGCATATGAGAAATAAAACACAACTATAGCCTAGGATGAATGAGGGAAGGAAAGGGAGAAGGAAGGGGGGGGGTTGATAGAGGGAGGGCTAATGGGGGACCACACTTATGGAGCATAATGCAAGTACAAGTTGGATCTATCAGGTGTAGAACACAAATGTCTTCATGCTGTAATTGGGTAAATGAGGTGAAGGCTTTGTTGATTAGTAGGATGTAAGCACTCCAATTTGTACAAATAATCAACACATCGAATCTCATAATGGCATAAATATATGTATGATCTATGTACAAATGACTTAATAAAAAAAGAATTCAATTAGTGACAATAATAAACCATGTTAAACATTCGTCGTACACTGAAATAGTTACTGCGGTAGATTTTGATCTATTCTTCCTAATAGATCAGAGAGCTAGTTATTACCCTTTTCTTCTAAATTCAGGCTAAGCAAAATTTCCTTTTTGTGCTGTGGTGTGCTGTTGTTTTGATGTTGTATATAGACTTTGGCCACCGCTGTTCAGTACTGGGATGGAAGCTCATTTCAAATGTTACTGTTTTTTCCCCTGCCATTAAAGGAGATACATAGTAGAGGGAAAAAGATATTTCACAAGCTTTATATGACAGTTTACACTAACAAGTGGTAAATTTAAGGCTCAGACAACCCGTATTTCCTCTCATGTTTGACTCTTTGCCCCTCTATGCGTCAAACACCAAAATACTGTTTATAATAACTTCTTTTTTTCTCTAATTCACCAAGATGAAACTAAATTCATCTTTATATGACTAGTTGAGGTCATAGGGAAGGGCGCTGCTTTAGAGAAGGTGCTGATCCTTGGCAGAGTTTTGCACTGAACTATGTTGTGAGCAACTTCTTTTCCTGCTAGGTGACAGAGTAGGAAACTTAGAGCCTCCCCTACTATCAAACCCTTAGTATTGCTAGAAAATATAATACAGCCCAGTAAACTCTTTTGAAATGACTCACTGAGCTTACCCAAAGGTCAGGCAAAACGCTGGAGAACAAAAATGAGGAAGGATCTAAAAACCAGGGCCATAAGCCTAGGGACTGGTGCTCAGAGGCAAGAACTTAGGGACTTGAGTTCTAGCTCTAAACGGGGGACCAGAAATGAGGAGTTGGTCTCTTATTAAGTGAGAGATTGCAACAAAAGTTCTCATATTATGTGATTCTGCAGAGGGGTGCAGGTACCTGTGGGTGCTGAGGGAACCCATCTGACTTAAACTGTACCCTGGGGGAAAATTCTCTGAGGGAATTTATATCATAACCACAAGCACAGTTCAATGGTTTTAAGATACAGTTTCCTTTGGATATGAGAAACCCCCAAACAACCCTGGCTCTCTTTTCTCCCAGTTTCAAGTTCTTCTCTCTGGAGGTCCACCAAAAACTAGCAGAATTCCTCTATTTTATTATGTAGAGCAATTTAGTTCTCCTTTGTCTCAACTTCTGTCCACTTTGATATATCTGAAGCTTTTCTTTTCATAACAAAAATCACATTAATGAATTTACTAATCAAAAAAATCTATATGCTAAGTCACTGCCTTCTCAGAATATGAAGAGGCTAATGACACAATGTTTGGCTTTGTTTTGTTTTTGAAAGTAGCTATTGTCATTTTTCCTTCCTTTTTACTCCTATTTACTATTAAATAGTTTAATAAACTACTTTTGGGGATGAAAAAGGCAATATACTCAAAGAAAAAGAGAAAAGGAATTTACTAAATTAGAGGGTTATATATAATGGGAAGTTCTGAGTTATAGACATCTGACTTACAGACAGCTCACACTTACAAATGGAGGCTATTACAGGCAATAGATAAATATACCTGTTGCAACTTATATACAAATTCAACTTAAGAACAAACCTATAGAATCTATCTCCTTCTTAACCCAGGCACCGCCTATAATAATAGTCACACTTTTGCAGTGACTATAAAATATACTGGTCTATTTACATACAGGACTGAAGTTGTCTCGAGAACATGAAATGCTAGTTGAAAGAAACACAAAACCATTTTATTCCATAATAGTAGGCTTTGATTTGATTGAAAATTATTCTGAATAAATTTTCTGATTTCCTCTGTGCTCAGCTAGTTGTCTTAAAGCCAGTCAATTTATAAATTCTTTCTATGGTATTAATGAAGAGAGGTGTGGTCCAAAGTCCAGGTTGAGGCCTCCAGTGACCCAGTAGAAGCTAAGCAGGTCACACAGGGCTGGAAAGAAATTTAGCAGTTTTTTTTTTTTTTTTGGCCGGGGCTGGGTTTGAACCCACCACCTCCGTTATATGGGGCTGGCGCCCTACTCCTTTGAGCCACAGGTGCCACCTGGGCTGGGAAGAATTTTTAGTGTTTGGATACTTTAAATACTTTTTGAAGTTACCTTACTCAGGAATATCTTAGTGATATAATTTTTATAGCATCCATAGTTCGAGAAAACTCTAACCCAGGAAAGACTTGCTTGGTCTTTCACACATTCCCATTCCGCAAAGAGTAATGCTTGTACAATGTACAAGGGATGAAATAGGTGGTGGGGGAGCAAAGCTCCGACTTCGTGGTCGAGGTTCACAAGAACATTCTGAAAAGAGCCACTTGATGGCAGCAAAAGGCATGTTTTCAGTCTCGTTGTCTCATTCTTGAATCACAGGTTTTCTCCTTGGAAAAGAAGGAAACCTTCCCCCTTCTGAAGGTTTGAAACTTAGTGTTGAAATATCTGCCTGGCTTGTATGGGCTTTTAAAGAAATCCACATCGTAAACTCTATACTAAGAACATGTTATTTTGTGATGTGCTTGGCCCCCTTTTACTTTATGTCCCCAAATAACTTTGAATAACTGTACATATAAACACTTATATGCATACATACACATTTACAGGTTTACAGACTTATTCCAGTATCACCATGGTAAGTATTATGCTTAGCATCTTAGAATATTAGACATTTGACCCACTGAAAAAAGTTCCTCTGCAAACTGGGTAAGTTTCCAAAGAGTGGCCTTCTATGTAGGGGAGTGTATGAAAAAACTGGTATTTTCTAATGTTAATCGATTTTTTTTCCCTGATACAAAGCCTTCATAGAGAATTATTATAAATACTAATTAATATATCTATGTGTTAAGCATCAGAGATAGAAATTAAGAAGACAAAGAAATATAGGCACTTTTGAACATAAGTATTGGTGTCGATATTTAGGACCTGAACAGAAGGACCTGAACAGAATGAAGGTATGAATTAGGTGGTGGGTATAAAGAAAACGGAATAGACTCTGTTCTTTCTCCTTTCTGATAAGTTTTAGTGAGAAATCATCTGGAGAGCACATCGTTCTGAGTGTGATGAGAACCCTCAGGAAGTGTGGGGATCGGACCAAGGGAGGTGGCAGGAGAGAATATTTAAAGTGGACACTTTGGTAAAAGCTAAAATGCATGGTTTCTCTAAGTATTGAGGGAACAGCAGAACCAAGCAAAGATTAATAGGAAAAATAAATACGTGGGAGACCAGTATAGACTTGGAGCTTTGGGTGAAATTGTTGGAAATCTAGTTAAAGTCCATGCACACAGCTGATTTAGACCTTTAGCTTTTGGAACTCTTCTTTTAATTCTCATTTTTGGAAGAATGACCAATGTTCTTGTCCTGAAGTGTGTCCACATGTGGCATCAGAAAAGATGGTGATTTATAGCTTCAGTTTCTATTGCCAGTGTTGTACGTTTCAGCACATTATTTTTCCCAAGCCCGAATTACGTTTTAATGGGAAAAATTCAAGGCCAACTTTCACTCCAGGCAGTAGTTTATTTTTTCTCAAAAAATTTTGCTAAGTGCACTACTTTTCATATTGTTAGTAATGCTTTCAGGTTCCTTCTGCAGACTTTTTTTCTCTTTCTAGTTAATACTCATCTCATCTAGAAGCAGAAGCTCAATTACATGTTTTTACTTTCAAGAACTATGATTTTCACTTGTTTTGGCTCTTCAACTAGAAAGTTGGTTGCCCTGATCATTGTTTACATGGGTCACTTCCATTTGTGGAAGGAAAGTTTGTATATTAGCGCCTTTGTTTTTAAAGGTGCTAAACTGATTTGAGGAAATGGTAAGAAAAAATTTAAATAGTCTTTAATACTGTTAAACTACGCACAATGTAAACTAGCCAAAGGACTCAAGTACAAAGCTGTCGGTTTGCATGCAGTAACTTAACAGAAGAGATAGAGTATTATTTCCAGCGTGTGTAATTAAGTACTGTAGTTAGGGATGGAGGACTGAGGCAGGGCTCAGGAGCCGGAGTGCGAAGAAAGCTGAGCTGTAAGTTTTAATGAAGCCCAGAAGTACTTAAGTCAATAGCTGAAAAGCTTGATTGGCTGCTTAGACAAGGCTGGATGCAAATTCTGCTGGAGTGGTGCTTTAGATAATTTGTTGGCTTCATTCTTAATTAGGCTAAACATTGATTTGCTTGTATGATTAATTCACAATAATAGCACAATTAATTACTACGGCTGGGAATAAGGGGCAGATCTGGTTGCCCAGAAGTGGGCTTGTGAGAAGAAAAGCTGGAAATGAATGGCTGAGTGTGGTCAGGGGGAGTGACCCAGTAGGGCAACTGAGAGAGAATGGGAGGGAGAAGGAGGGAAGGGCTAGGGAGGGGGAGAAATGGAGAGAGAAAGAGAGGAAGAAGGGAGAAAAAAGGAAGGAGGAAGAGAGGAAGAGGGAAAAAAATAAGAAAGGGGCAGAGAGCAAGAAGGAGGACGAGAGAGAGGGAGGATGAGACTGAAACTTAGCCAGAGGGAGCAGCAATAGGGCACAAAGCAGCTTTTAATATTGTTGGTTCCACATTACTTGTTGGTTTCGATAGTACAAAGGTAAAATACCACAGCATATCAAATTATTGCAAGTTCAGTTAGTGTTGTCTGAGATGATGAAGTTTTACAATGTTAATGAAGACATGGCCATGTGGCATCCCGGTTCTTCTGCGGAGCGCGTTAATATCTATCCACAGTCTACACTGAATTGACACACGTAAGAGGTGCACTGTGGTCATTCTTCATCGATGCTCACTCCAGTAGGTATCTCATTCAATATTTTATAGTCTTGTTAAGAAGGGAGGAAATTCTGAGTTATGAATCAGAACACCTGAATATTGGCCCCATCTTAGCTGCATACTGATAAAAAGTAATGCAGAAAAGTTAGATAGTTTCTTTGTTTTCTAGAAATGAGTTGTTGTTAAAGGGTTATAATTAGTATCGTTATCCTTGATGTCATTAGCATCATTCATCTGGGGAAAACGTATGCTTCTATTTTTAATTTTTATTTTAGAAACAGAGTTTCACTTTTTTTTTTGTATAGACAGAATCTCACTTTTTCACCCTCAGTAGAGTGCTGTGGCATCACACCTCACAGCAACCTTCAACTCCTGGGCTTAGGTGATTCTCTTGCCTCAGCCTCCCAAGTAGCTGGGACTACAGGTGCCCGCCACAACACCCAGCTATTTTTTTTATTGCAGTTCTGGGGCTGGGTTTGAACCTGCCACCCTTGGTATATGGGGCCAGTGCCCTACTCACTGAGCCACAAGCGCTGCCCGGAAACGTATGCTTCTAAAGTGGAGAAGAAACTAAACTTAAGGTTGCTACAAACCTCAGGTGCCGTTAGCTTTATTTTGCATGGGAGGCAGTATAGGACAGTAAAAAAAGCACAGACCTGTGTCCTGACTTCCATCCTTTAGCCACATGATTGATCCTGGGTAAACTTCACTTTCTGAGCTTCCATTTACTCAAATGTAAAACGGGGCTATTAGTACTCACTTTAGGGTTGGTACAATAATAACTTTGACCAACATAATGCAATGATCTACTTTATGGCAATCATAATAATCATGTAATTATAATATTGTTAATATAGATCAAAACTTACAAATACCAGTAGGTTTTCAATAAATATGAATTTCCTATACTATAGTATATAAATATATAACCTTACGTATATTTATGGAGGGAATTAGTACATGAAATACATGGCAGATGGCTTGAAGGATTTTGGAACTCATCTTTGTGAACGTGCATAGGCAGCTACTTTATTTTCACCAGTAAAAAGTCAATGCAAAAATCTAGTATTTCATTAGAGTTTGGAAGAGGAAATAAAGCATATGTTCCTAAAATTAATAAATAATTATTTGCTAATTTTGAGCTTTTTAAAAAGTGGGAACATTTGATGGAATTATGAGTGATATGGAAATTAGTGATGTAGAAGTCCATGTTTGTGATGCGTGTCCTGTGTGTGTTCCTTATCTATGACCCGCATAATACAAGAGTAGCTCTCCATTCCTTCTCAATTCCTTCTTTTCAGTGGTGAGCACACAGGAAATAATTACTTCCAAGTTATGGGAAATTGATGCATATGAGACCCGAGGTTTACCTAACAGTATATAGTCTATTTAATAAATTAGTAAGAGATGGTATATGCTAAATCAGACTTGCGTTTCTTGGATGAAGCCTACTTGATTGTGATGTATAATTTTTTAATGGGTAGTTGCAAACTATTAGCTAAGATTTTGTTGAGAATTTTTGCACCAAGGTGATTTTTTGCAATCAAAGTGATGTTTGCTTCATAGAACATGTTGGGGAAGTTCCTTCCTTCTCAACATTTTGAAATAGGTTCTGCCATATAGGTGAAAGCTCAAAGCCATCTGGTCCTGGGCTTTATTTTGTTGGAAGCTTTTTTATTGTTTTTTCAATCTCACTGCTTGATCTGTTCAAGAAATCTATTTCTTCCTGGTTACGTCTAGAGAGATGGTGTGATTTCAGGTATTCCAAAGGCATATTAATGGAATATGTGAATGCACTGTTCATAAAATTGAGATATGAACAGGATTTCATAGGACAGGTCTTAAAGGAGCAATAGATATGATATTTCTGTTGGGATCATGTCAAGTAAGTATAAGGCTCAGCAGAAAGGAGGTAAATGCCTAAAAATTCAAGCTCTCAAATGATTTTAAGAAGAGAGAGTGGCCTTGATTAGCACTTTCCTACATCATCTAAAGGAGAGTTGGGATAAGTTAATGAAAATTTAGGATAAGTTAATGAAAATTTAATGACCTAAATTAGCAGAGAAGCTAGATTTGTGCACCCTTTTGGTTAATTGGTTCTATAGAATTCATTTAATGCCTAGATGCTTCGAGCTTTGGGAGGATTGTTAATTAAAATTTATAATAGTTGTTTCTCCTTATGTTTCTTAGGAGCCCAGACCCCTTGACTTTGTTTCTCTCCCTGATCTCAGTCTCACTGACTAAAAACACATTTTCCAAGTACCTACATTGGGTACCAATCACCAGTTATATGATCTGTTTTGAAGATCAAACAAGTATCCAGAACTGGCTTAGTAATTAGGTCAGGGTCACATTTCGTCATAGCCAGAAAATGAGTGATGATGCGTTACAAAGACAATGTAAGAATTTGGGAAGAGGAGGTCTGAGCCAGGATAGTCAAGGTTATAGACTAAACTCACAGATTACTTAGGAATTAGCAACTCTAAAATCAAGAGTTTTGAAAAAATTTAATGAACACTGTGGAGCCTTTTCTCCCAAGCCTCCCAGATTTTCTGTACAATATGAGAGAATTTATGGACTTCATATTAAGAACCACGGAATTAGGTTATCTTGAAATCAGGATTCTAAACAGGAGACCCCAGTGACAAGATCTTAAGACTAAGATCTATCATTCAGGATGATTACATTGTGCCTTAGCAGCAAATCCAAAATAACAGAGTTTATTTCTTGCTCTGCCTTTTCATTCCAAGTTAGCTAGAGGGCTCTGTGGCTTCTAGTCACCCTCACTCAGGGATCAAGGGTGAAATAGGCTGTAATGTGGACATTGGTGGTAGCTCTCAGGAGGACGTAGAGCAATAATTGAACATTGTTTCTACGAGTGATGTACACCACTTTTTTTTTGTCATAAAGACATTGCCACTAGATTGTTTATCACAGCTGAATTTACTATCGCTAAGATGTGGAAACAACTTAAATGTCCATCAACCTAGGAATGGATTAAAACTGTGGTATCTGTATACCATGGAATACTGTTCCACCTAAAAAAGGATGGAGACTTTATATCTTTTGTATTAACCTGGACAGAGTTGAAACATATTCTTCTTAGCAAAGTATCACAAGAATGGAAAAGCAAATATCCGAGGTACTTAATTCTAATATGAAGCCAGTAGGTGATCTAATACATGCCTACATATGAGTAAAATTCAATTCAGTTCAAGCTGGGGGAGAGGGAATGGGGTATTGGTGTGCTCCCACTTAATGGGCACAATGTAGGGGTATATACCCACGCTTTTGGGTATGGGACATGACTACAAGATGGACTCTACCTAAGAAATTCAAATATTGTGACTTGGTTATTTGTTCCCTGACATTAACCTAAAATTAAAAAAAAAAATAAGCAAAAAAACCAAAAAACCCCCACATTAAGTCAAGCCTGATCTGGAAAGCTTTGGGCATAGTTCTGCGTGCGGCATGTATTTCCCTGATTTTGGATGAAATCCGGATGGATGGTGAGTCATGTAGTTGTAGACCTATGTGACATCTTCCATCACAGCCCAGAAAAAGCACTGGACTGGACAGCTGTGACCTGTGTAAATTGGCTTGGATCGGAGCCACTTTCTGTGTGGATTACTCTGCCCACTCTTAATGGTGACCCTGGAAGTTCTCATCTGCCCAGATGGATCGAGGGAGAGTCAAAACAGTCTTGCCTCTATTTTTCTGTGGGTTTTATTTTCTTTGTTTTTTAAAGTGTCCTTAGGCATATTTTGTTCTTGCCAAATATGTCTGTTCAAATTCTGCCTCATGGTCTGTGCCTTTTCTGCTTTTATTAAATATATGCCAAATGTATACCACTGCTTGAACTAAAAGATTGGGAAGAGTCAGAAATGAGTACCTTACTCATTCAATATCTATTTTCTCTTTCTCTGAACATTTCCCACCAGAAAAAGAAGAAGATCAAAGGTAGTCCCTCTATTCCACTCTTCACAGCTCTCAAGACAAATCCTAATGCAGAGGTTCTCAACCTGTGGGTCGCAACCCACAGGAACTGTATTAAAGGGCCGCGGCATTAGGAAGGTTGAGAAGCACTGTCCTAATGGGTGAAAGGGCATGCTTATAACTCTGACTCAGGCTGTACAAAAGCAAAGTCTGTAAACAAGACATGCGTACCCCTTAATGTTCTGAAATTTAAAGGAAAAGAACATAAAGAAAAGCAACCCATAACATTACCCCCAAATAGGATGGCTTTGTAATTTATTACCAAAATGAGCACACTTTTGAAACTGAAAGGAAGTGAAGTTAATAGTAATGCACAAGAAAAATCATAAACTGTGATGTCCAGGGATAATTTACATAGATAGTCACCATACCTAAAACCATTAGGAGGAAACAGTGCAATGAGAAGGAAAAGAGGATTACCTTGGCATGTACTAGATTAAGGAAATCTTGGCCCTGGTGGACTCTGAGCATTCATAGCCAGTTGTAACTAATTTGCAGCCAAGTTCAGTGCTAATTATCTGAACATTATTTTAAGATAAAAACCCTTTTCCAGGAATAACTTGTGTCAGGCTAAATATGTAGTAAGAATGAATTACCAGGCAAAAATAAATTCATAGGAATCCATATTCATAGTGAAGCCTCGGAAAAGGCCTCATAGTCTGACAAAAGAATTGTCAAAGTTAAGGAGTAATTCACCAATTTGACTGTGTTTTCTTTGCCCACAAAGATGGTTTAAAAAAGGTAAAATCAATTCCATTTTTGTTGAGACACCTGTCATGCCCTATTTTTTCCCCTCAGACTTCAACAGGAGTAAGAAGAAGCTCCATAATGTGAGAAAATGACTGTCCTGGGCAGCTCTGAGGTGGTCCCAGTGATCCCACCAACCCTCATGTATTCCTCTCTCCTTGAGTATAGACTGAGCCCAGTGGCTCCCATCTCATGAATACAATTTGGTGGAAGTGATGGCGTGCTACCCCCAAGATGAGGTTGTCTCCCGTCTTGCTTGCGTGCTTGTGCTGCGTCTCTTTAGACTTCTTCACCAGAGGAAGCACGCTGCCACCTTGGGAGCTCATGTGGCAAGCAACTGTCTCCAGACGATAGCCCGCAAGGATCTAACGCCCGTCCATAATGGTGGGACAGGGCCTGAAGCACATGCTTCCCAGGTCAGGCCATGACATAATTGTACCCTCATGAGAGACCCTGAGCCAGAGGACCCAGATAAATTATGTTCAGATTCCATACCTACAGGATCTTTCTGTGGGATAACGAATACTTTCTGTTTTAAACCAATACTTGGTGATAATTTATTCCCCAGCAAAAGATAATAATACATCATATTTAATATAGTGTGCTCTTGTGATGAAAATGTACAGAGAGAAAAATGTACATGCATACACACATGCACACACACATCCATGATGGCCTCAAAATCCCTGTGTATGACAAGTGGGAGTTTGTCCTATATTGTTTTTCATTTTCCATTTTCATTTTACTTTCTTCTCTATGTTCTTTGGGGTGTCTCCTTCCATGCCAATGGTTGGGAGACTTTAATGCAGCCCCACAGGATATTAGCAAAAAATAAACAGAGGTAAAATTTGGGAGAAGCTCTATTTATCTTTCTTATTGAAACCAGAGAATTTTTCCTGTGAGTTTTCGTAAAGAAGATCCTTTAAAATGTAGAGAGCATCCTCAGTGGTATTCCTAACAACATCCACACAGTAGGCAGAAGAAGGAATTTCAGCCAGCTGTTTCAAGTCTGTCAATATGGTGTTGATTTACAGTTTAAAGGACTAGCCTAACGGTAGGTGTGGCACCTGACTGGAACTTGGTTACTCTCCATGGAGAACATCTGGCACATTCAACTTTCTCAACAACATCAGATTTCTTCTGACGTTTGTCAGAAGAAAAGAAGAAGAAAAGAAGTTTGTCAGATTTCTTCTGCAGGTGGATGGCTGTCTTTTGGAGATGGAAAAGGTAACTGGCAGATAACATCGTTTTTCCAACTATAAAATTTTGTGATTTTGTGATTTGGTGCCTAAAACTTTTTTTTAATTGCTCTAAATAAGGCAAATATTCAGCTTGAACAAAGTTGCTGAAGGAAGGACGAATCCAGGCTACTTCTCATACTATTCAGCCTATAGGGGTAGCTAAAACCCATTGTAGAATTTAAACAATTTCTTTCTTTGGCACAAGACAAATTCTTAGAGTCATCGGATTATAGGTGCCACATACCACATGACTTTAGGAATAATGACATAACACTGTTTCAGTTAGGCATGAGAAAGTACCTGTATTTAAAACTATTTCCAGACTTGGCAGTTTTTACTGCAGCCTGCGTGTCAGCAAATAATTCTTACTAAAATCACTTAACACTTCCTTGTGAGCTTTGTGTGACACATAGATTTATAGATAATATCCTTTTAGTAGGAAATGAGTTTCAATTTTACTTTGGGAAGTAAGAATTATATTGCAAGTGGAAATAAAAAATATGCAATAAAACTGTTTTAGATGGCAATGCCACAGCACCACTAATCAAAGAAAGCACATCAGAGCCATAGGAATATCTTTTACTTTATAGAATAAAGTTTAAAAAAAAAGAGCTCTTTAATTGTTTTCAAGAAAAGTTAGAAGAAAAATATCCTTTGTGATAGATAATTGTTATTGTGCAGTGCAGATTTAACATGCCTTCAAAAATTAATTTAAAAGAACATTCCCATTCTAGTAAAGTTGAAGTAAAGTAGAAGTCCTTGTACTTTTCCATCCTGTCATCTAGCAGCAACTTGCTGGTGATTCCCTCTCACTCAGTAAGAGGTTTTAGTGCCGGTCTCAGTCACACCCCACATCTTGCTCTCATCTTAGATGTTGTCCAAAATCTATATGATCATCTGTGGCTTCTTTGTCAAAACATTCAATGGATACTTCTCTTGACCTGTCTCTCCATCACTTGGCACTTACCACCATTCCTGCCTTCTGGAAATGCTCTGTTTCCTTGGTTTCTAATTCTATTCACTCTTCCTCTCCTCAATCTCTCTTCTCATGCTACAGTCATTCCCCCTTATACTCTGTTTCTCTTTCCATGGTTTTTCACTTACCTGAAGTCAACCGTGATCTGAAAATATTAAATGGAAAGTTCTAGAAATAAATAATTCATAGATTTTAAATGGAGAGTTGTTATGGGTATCTTGATGAAATCTCATGTTGTGCTGCCTGAGTTGTGAGCAATGCCTTTGTCTGGCATATCCATGCCATATCCGCTGCCCATCAGTCACTCAGTCTTGGTTATCAGATTAACCACTGAACTATTGCAGTACTTGTGTTCAAGGAACCCTTATTTTACTTCAGAATGGCTCCATAGCAGGAGTGTTGCGATGCTGGCATGATGTTATCATTGTTCTGTTTTGTTATGAGTTATTGTTGTTAATTTCTTAATGTGCCTAATTTATAAATAAAACTTTGTCATAGGTATGTATATATAGGAAAAAACATAGTATATGTGGGATTTGGTACTATCCATGGTTTCAGGTGTCTATGGCAGATATGAAGAAGCCACTATACTGTTTTTCAGTGTTTCCATCTTCTTATCTTACTCTATCCAGGCTCCTTCTGTCAACTTACCTTACTGGCTTGATTGTGGATGATTCTAAAATATACATGTTTATCCCTGTTTTCTCTCTTCTGCTGAACATCATACTAGCTACTGGAAATATCTCAACAATCTTCAACCTTGATAACTCAAAAGTGAATTCCTTTCTCTATCCACATCCCATCCTTGCCAGCCTTCTTCGTTCCATATCAGCAAATAGAACTGTCTGCCCAGTGGCTAAGGCCAGACATTTAAGTATTTTTCATTCTTTCTTGCCCTCCCTTATCTCCTGCATGACTTCACAGTTTTCAATGATGAGTTTGCTGGTGTGTTCTTCTGCTTGACCTGTTGTTGAATTCCTGTAAATGAATTTTTCTGTTCAGTTGTTATATTCTTTAGCTCCCTGATTACTATTCGGTACTTTTTAATATTTTCCCATGTTAAAATGCTCTCTTTGTTTATGCATTGTTCTTTGGACCTCTTTTAGCATCTTTCTAAGAGTTATTTTATTATTTTTTTGAGATAGCGTCACCCTGTTGCCCTGGCTAGAGTACAGTGGCATCATAATAACTCACGGCAACCCGAAACTCCTGGGTTCCAGTGATCTTCCTGCCTCAGCCTCCAGAATAGGTGGAACTACAGGTTCATGTCACTATGCCAGGCTAATTTTTCTACTTTGTAGAGATGGGGCCTTGTTCTTGCTTAGACTGGTCTCAAACTCCTGAGCTTAAGCAGTTTCCCACCTCAGCCTCCCAAGAGTGAACCATCACAGCCAACCTGAGAGTTATTTTTAATTCTCTGTCAGCTAACTTTCTATTTCATTAAGGTCAATTTCTGGAGGTTTATCTTATACTTTTCTTTGGGACATATTTCTTTCTTCATTTCCCTTGACTCTTTTTGTTGATATCTGTACATTGGACAAAACCGCTCTCTCTCCCGGCCTTTACAGACTGGCTTAGAAGACCCTCAGCCTGGGGTAGTCAGCCTAGCCACAGATTTTAAGGTCTCCCTGAAAGTTCATGCTAATCTGAACAACTGTCTTTATTATTAGCAGCATCTGGGCATCTAGAGTTTGCTAGTTCCCATTAGTGCTCTCAGACTACATAGAAGCTAGCTCTCTGGGCAGCTCCTGGACAAGTTGGAATGTTTGGTACATAATCCAACTCATTTCCTTTCCTGGGAGAAGCTGGGATCTGAAGTTTTGTACCCGTTTTCTCTGTATTGGTCCAGGGGAAGGATTGTGGTGAGTGTGAACATGCTAGTTCAAACCACTGTCTTTGTTCTCAGTGGCCTTCAGGCATTTAGAGGATCCCAGGTCCAGTCAGTGCTCCAAAACAGGCACGACAAAAGCTAGTGCCTCAGGCAGCCTTGAGAAAAATCAGAATATTAGATGTATGGTCCAGTCTTTTCTTTCCCTTCCTAGGGAGAAGCTGAGATCTGAGGGTTTTCTCTTGATTGAAAAGCCCTGTGTTTGGGGTAAGGACTATGGCAAAGGAGTGTCTCTAATAATCCTACCAGCTTTGATTTGGCTGGTTTCATGCTGTCCTGGGTATAGGAGCCTCTCAGCTTTTACAAAAGGACTTGGTCTGTGTGTGGTTGATGAATTGATGTGTCCACAAAGAGAAGTAGAGTTCAGGATTTCCTTTTCTGCCATCTTGTTGATATCACTCCTATTGTATTTTAGTTGCCTCTTTGCTTGTGTGTATTTCCCATCAAATTATGAGTTTTGTGAGGGCAGTTTTACTAATGCTCACCAATATTTGATTCTTCTGTCCTTCCTGAATACAGAGAACATTTTATTTCTATCATTTTGAAATCCCTTATAGTTAGGTAGCGCTTATGACCATAACCAGAGGCAATGGCTGCCATTTATTGTCCCAAGTCCTTTTTTGGTGGTATGGTTTGTTATGTTCTTTTATCCTGCTGTCGTCACGAAAAAGACCACGTTTCAGATGGCGTAGTTTCAGCATGCTGAGCCTCTGTCAGCCCAGGTCCTTAAGAAAGCAGAGTTCCTTATTTATAAATATTAGTTGTCTATTTTTTGAGACTTTGGAAAAAATGATAATAAGGAGAGGTTAAATGATGACTCCATACTGAACCTCAGAGTCAAAGCATTCTATAATAGACATACTTATTTGACAATGTGAATGTTACTTTATTATTATTATTATTATTGCTCAGTTAAAAAAAAGAGAGCACAGCTCCTGAAGACCTGTATGGGACATGTAACAGGAGCAAAAAACAAAGGTTTTCTGTGATAAATCATCAAGATTTTTGATTGGTGGTTATCACAGCATTATGTGGCTTCTTATGACCAATGCATGCAGGGTTTGTGTCTGTTTTTTTTTTTTTTTTTGGCTTCAATATTGATGTCCCCTAGTGCAGTGCCTACTTGGCACACAAGTGTTCAATAAATATTTGTTGATCGAATTGACCTATTGAGTTTTATTTCCAACAGATGTATTACTTAGCACCACAGAAAGATGTTATTTTAAATGGCACTGAAGTGAATTGAAAGAACATAATTATAATGTTTCCCTTTATAATTAATGACCAGCACATATAGGATAATCTTATAAATGCTCCAGTGGTCTACAGTATCCATCAAAAGGTAACACTACCTACCACACATTAATTAGGTATGTATTTTGAATGATTTTTTCTGGGAGTAATATGTCTATAGAATTGTTCATTGGTGCAATTTTGCTTTGTGTTCTCTAGCTTCAGTCAGCCTTTCAAAACTTTCCTATTCCCACATTAGATTTTACCAGCATTTCTCCATGAATAGGAAAAAATATATAAAGCTATTTTACAACCACAAGTAGTTTCCCTGAATTAGGAGATGGATGTGTACTTTATCGATATAACATAAAGTTATTTTTTATTTCAGACAAATCCCTCAATCTCTGTAGTCTGAAGATGCCACATTCAAGCCTGGCTAGGTAGGATAAGTTTTCTATTTTGGTTTCAGCGTTGCTTTAACTCTCTTGATCAGGGATGGTGCTAATATGGGCATAGGAAATAATTCCAACCCTGTATACATCAAATAGCTGAAACTCATTCCTTCCCCTAACTGTGTAAAGAAATAGTCATCTAGGACCATTTTGACCACAGTGAGCATGAATGGGACATGTGCCCTGAGATGTGTCCTTATAGTTCTAGATTTGTTATTATTTTCCTGTGTTTTTTTGTATTTTATCCTCACGTGGAAATATTTTTATTATAAATAGAAAAATTCAGTGAGGTGCTACATCTTTTCCCTCACATGTTTTTTGCTCTTCTTAAAAAAGGTCAAGTCCACATAGAGGAACTAAGAAAGTGAGACTTTGGAGTTCTAACAGCGGAAAGATTGCAGGTGTGTCCAACTTGTGGCCCATGGGCTGCGTGCAGATTATTTGAAGACTGGGGCTTATCCTGGGTGGCAGATATTACAGAAAGTATGTACAAACCTTTTTTTTCCTCATCAGCTTTTCTTAGTGTTTGTGTATTTAATGTGTGGCCCAAGGCAACTTGTATGCTTCCAGTGTGTGGCCGAAAAGAACAAAGGTTGGATGTCAATGGTTTAGAGGCTTTTGCAAGGACAGTGACGGTAATTGGATTGATGGAAATTTTTCAATAAGATGGCCCAGGTTTAATTGTTTATTAGATATCATGTATTAGGCAAATTATTTTGATCCTTGACTCTCAATTTCTATTTGTAAATTGAAAAATACACTTTTTAGGCTTCTTTTGAAGAGCACATGAGATGGTAGATATGAAAGTAGCTCCAGGCAGTGTTCAGTGATGTAGCTCTGTCGCCTATAGTATTATTGTTTCTGTTATTATAACATTATTCGTTTGTTTCAGCAGAGGAGTGGTGCTTAACATATTAAAAAGGGGTCCACTAATTTGGAGTATATTTGCCTGAAAACTCAAAGACCATGCAATAGACTTTGACTAAACGTGTATTTATGATGGCAGGGCATGCTATCAAAGCTGCTATAACCCAAAGCTGTTGGGTTCGTGGTTTTGGATTTGTTTTCCAGATGGCATAATTCTTACTGGGATAATTCTTTATTTGCTTGCTTTTTAAAGGAAGCTGCAGGTGAACTCCTTTGACTATCCCTAAATCGAGATGATAGCCCATTTTCATGTGCTGAATTTCAGTGACTTTAAAATTTTTCATGTAGCAATGCTCATTTGAGTAGTGGGACACTTCAGAAGCAAACATAAATTATTTTGTATATTTTTCTTTAGCGTATGTTAAATAAGAATTCTAATAGACGGTAATGGTGCATGACTTAGTCTTTTTCATAAACTCATTCTTGTCATCAAACCAAAGAAAGAAGACTTGATTAAATTAAAAGTTAAAGGAAGTCACTTTTTCTATACCCTTCAGAGATTTGACTTTAAGCTACAATTGGGAGAAAACAGTTTCTTGCCTTGTCAGACTCTGGACAGATCTGTTTGTGCCATTCTGCCTGTTTATTTCACCTGACGTAGAGCTGTGCCTCTTCAGGGTCTTTTCCTGGGCACTTCAGGGTCTATAGAAACTCTGACTGTACTTCCCTGGTTGAACACTACTTTTAGAGGCTGTTAAGTAAACATTAGTATTTCAAAATCTGATTTTTATTCATGAAAGTTAACATTTTATAGGAGAATATTAATATTGTTTATGTAAAATTAAGGACTATGTTGTTGGAAATTCTTTGTAAAGTGAAGAGCTTATTCTTTTTCTGAGTTCTTGTTTCTTTAAACTGTTTTTTAAAGGCTTTTAATGATTAAATTCACTTTAAATTGACATCTAATAGTGAGAAGAATACTCCTTGAAGTTTTTGGTTTTTATTTTTCTTCTTTCTTCAATTTATGATGTGATGCTCTATCTTACTATACCTTGTTCCAGATGTACATTTTGTTGTGTTTTATTTCAGTTATCATGTATTTCACATAATTTCCTAAACTTTGCTTCAGCATATAAGTAATTTTTTATGAAAAAATGATAAAATAGACAGTTATAACTTTACCTATGTTTATATCCTAAATATCATTGATGTATCCATTCATAATGTGTAATGCTAATGAATAGTTTCTGGGATGTAAGTCTTTCCTAATGAAAATGTAAGGGGTACTCTGAAGCCCAGGAAGGACAGGACTAAGCATGTAACCTATCAAAATCAAAATACCACCCAGCACGTGTCCTCCATGCTTGACAGCAAATGAATTCATTGCTCCCTCACACAGGTCCTAGCTTGAGCTATCACTTGTCTGCCTTGTAACTCATTTTTTGTGTGACCTATTTCTTGTCCTGGTTTTTGTCTTTAAGTTGTCACTAGAAAATCTCTAACGGGGATATGTCTTTGGTAGCACTGTTCCTTTTATTAGTCTCAAAATCTTATTTTTACTTTTTATTGTGTCAAAGGATATGGTCGGGAAGACAAATTGTGTTTACTGGAGGAAAAGTGAAATTAGTTTTATATGTCCTTGACTATACATATTTGTAACACTTGTAGGGTCAGACAAATTCTGCTTCCCATCCAGCCTCTGTCACTTTTCTGGATCACTTGTCCTAGGCTGTAATAATTATAGATAACACTTATCAAGACCTTGCGATTTGCCAGGTAAATCACTGTGTTACATGATTTATACATATCATTTTATGTGGTGCTCATGACACGCTTAGGAGGTGATCACTAACAGAGATTAAGTAGTTTGCTGACAGTCCTGTAACTGATATCTTATCAGGCACAGCCAGAATTCAAATGTGGGCTTTCTGGCTCCAGAGAACCTGCGGTTTTCGCCACATGGAATTTTCCTAGCTATAAAGTAAAAATGATAATACTGTAGCTCATGATAGGATTAGTTTGGTAATTAAGTCACAGGATATCTGAAAAAATACATTCTTTTCTGTTTAAAATCAGTCTTTACATACTAAGCATTATCAGACCCTCAGGGTACATTGCTTTCTCCATTACACAAAGGTGATCTCTGCTAGAAAGCTAATTTCTTTATGATGCAATTCATTTATTTTATGCTGAAAAAAAGCAGAAAGCATTAAGGTTTTAGGATGACATGGAAAATCATACATCAAAAATATTAACGACCAGATGACCCTCAGCAGTGTGTAATGGTGTGTCATTGGGTTCTGGGTGTGCCCCTGTCTTTCTCAGCCTATTAGTAGTTTGGGTGATGGTAAGATAGTTGAATCAAGTAGCTAAAAGAATTATCTTAATGAAGAATCTCTAGGGTAGTGATGGGTTGAAAGTAACAAGATTACAATGAGAGATAACTATCAGAAAAATACAGGTTGTACTCTTAACACCTATATCGTGTTTCTGTTTTTTTTTTCTCTTCGTAAAGCTTTTAAAGTTTTAGCTGTTTGGATGATGAAAGTGAATCATAAGTGACATAGTGACGTGACTATTACAAGAGCTAATGCAATTTCAGGTAGCATTGTTTCCCAAAATGAGGAAATTAATAGTACTTGGTAGTATCAGGCCATATCTAGCACATTTTGCCACATCTCAGTTCATGCTCTTAAAGGTTCATTGTCCATCTGCTTACATTTGGAGGCCAGATCACACACAAAAAGGCTTTCCTTACACTTTTATTAGAAGAACTTCTAAATCTGGGTTTTAGCCTGGGAAATATTATCACATCTTCAAATGCTTGAAGAGCTTTGTTATGTATGATTGGGGGTAGACTTAATCTGTGTAGTGCCTGAAGACAGAAAGAGAATGGTGAATGGATCACAGTTATAGAGAAACAGTTTGCACTTAAATAAGCAGGAACTTCTGAACTATCAGAGCCATCTGAAATGAAATTGTCTGTTTTTCTGGTATAGCAACGAATTCCCTGCCAGTAGTGTTCAAGAAAGCTATAAGATAAACCACCTGTCAGGGAGAATATAGATAAGATTTCTGCTCTGAGTAATTGGTTAAAGCCGATGACTTCTAATGTCTCTGCCAAGTCCAAAATTCTTTAATATTATGAAAAGAAAAGAAGACGTAAATGTTTAAATAGAGCAAAATTATCACCTCATAAAATTGAATCTTAATGAAGCAGATGGGTTCTACTACTAAAAATTGGACAGATGGGATCACATTAAGCTAAAAAGCTTCTCAACAACAAGGGGAAACAATAAAGTGCAGAGACAAGCCACAGAAAGGGGAAAACCTATTCCCCGACTACCCACATGACAGGGGAATAAGAACTAGAATCCATAAGGAGTGCAAACAGCTATAGAGAAGAGTCAAGTAGTTTGATTTAAATGGGTAAAATATCTGAACAGAAATTTCTTTTCCTTTTTTTTTTTTTTTTGAGACAGAGTCTTGTTATGTTGCCCTCAATAGAGTGCTATGGCGTCAGAGCTCACAGCAACCTCAAACTCTTGTGCTTAAGTGGGTAGCAGGGAATACAGGCGCCTGCCACAATGCCCGGCTATTTTTTTTTGTTGTTGCAGTTGTTTAGCTGGCCCAAGCTTGGTTCGAACCTGCCACACTCGGTGTAGGTGACAGGCGCCATAACTACTTTGTACAGGTGCCAAGCCTAAACAGACATTTCTTAAAAGAAAGCATACATATAGCCAACAGGTATATGAAAAAATGCTAATAACATTGCTCATCAGAGAAATGCAAATCAAAACTATAATGACATATCATCTCACCTCAGTTAAAATGGCTTTTATCAAAAAGACAGGCAATAATGAATGCTAGCAAAGTTGTGAAGCAAAGGGAACCCTCATATACTGTTGGTGGGAATGTAAGTTATTGCAACTGGTGTGGAGGACAGTATGGAGGTCCCTTGAAAAACCAAAAATGGAACTGCGCTATGACCCGTCAGTCCCGTTGCTAGGTACATACATAAAAGAGGAGAAATCAGTACATTGAAAAAATATCTGCACCCCTATGTTTATTGCAGCACTAGTCACAATAGCCAAGATTTGGAATTAATGTAACTGTTGATCATCAATGGATGAATAGATGAAGAAATTGTGCTACATGTACACACAGTAGAATATTATTCATCCATAAAAAGAATGAATAATTGTCATTTGCAACAACACAATCAGAACTGGAAGACATGTTGAGTGAAATAAACCAGTCACAAAAAGAAAAATCTTGCATATTCTCACTCATATTTGGGAGATAAATATTAAAACAAGTGTTCTTATGAAGAGAGTAGAATGATGCTGGCCAGAGGTTGGAAAGGATCCTAGGGAGGAGGGAATAAAGTGGGGATGGTTAGTGGATGGAAAATGTAGTTAGATAGGATAAATAATATTTGCTAGCATAACAAAGTGACTACAGCCAACAGTAAGTTATGACATACCTTACAATAACTATAAGTGTAAAATTGGAATATTCCTAACACAAAGAAATGATGGATAGCCCAGTTACCCTGAGTGACTATTATACATTGTATGCCTATATTCAAACATCACATGGACCCTATAAATACATACATCTATTATGTATCTACAGTAATTAAAAAATAAATTCAAAATAGTCTAATATTGAATTTGGTTTCTATAAATTATTTTGGAAGACCAGTGATCAAGCCTTTTTTAAAAAATTGATAGTAAACTTATTTTTATTTCATTTTTCTACATTATATAATGATTTATCTATTTCCCTGTATATACGCCACGTGTTTTTGAGATGGAATCTTAATATTGTTGCCTTAGCATTCTGGGAAAAGACCTTTACCTTTTAAAAATCATCTCATCGCATCTCTCCTTCAATTAAAAAATCACACCCAATTGCTCACAGTCTCTCTGGGAGATAAACAGTGAATAGGATGACTTTTCCTTTGTCTGTTCTGCGATATTGCCAAACAGAAAAGAGGGAGTGTTTACGCATTCAGAATTATGCTGAGAAGCTCCACCATCAAAGACTTGAGCTGCCTGCGTTTCCTGGAAAGAGTCCTTTGACTCCTTCCTCATACTGCTCTTTTTTCTCTAGCCAAGGCAAAATCTAATTTTTAAGTTCTTACAACACTGTGCACTGGAGGGAACCACCTAATAATCCACTTCAGAATTTCGTAACTTGAACCAGCAGCCATTTTGTTTGCTCAGTGTCTGTGTGGGTCAGCTGTCCCTTGGCTGGGGATTCTTTTGCCCATCCAGGTAGTTGTTGTCTGACATGCATAAGATGGGCTGACTCACATGCTTGCTGCTTCCTGCTGTTGACTGGACTACAAGCCTCTGGCAGTCATGTGCAGACTGTTCACAGGGTGACAGTTTTCTATAAGCAGCAAAAGGGAGTTCCCAACACCAAGAGAGCAGGCCCTGGTGCACGAGTAACTGTTCAGCCTCTGCTATGTCTTGTTTGCTAATGGCCCATGGGTCAAACAAGTCATGTGGCCAAGCCCACACGTGGTAAGGAAGAGGACCCTTGAGCATCATGGGTATGTGGAGGTATAATATACCTACAGACAGCCATCTGCCACAGTTTGTGTGGAAATTTATTTTAATTTTTTATTAGTTTAACTTTTGGTCATCATCATATGAGGACGGACAGTAGAAAAGTAAAAAGGAGAGTGGATAGTAGGGAATCAACATACATTGAAAGCTCATGATGTGCCAAGAACTTTACATGTGTTATCTCATAATTTTGTAAACTTAGAATGAAAAAACTGAAATGTAAGGCAGGTAAATAACATGTTCAAAGACATTAGCCATTCATATGCCTATTCATGGGACCCAACAAACTTTAAAAAAAAAGGAATACAAAGTATCAGTCATGGTACATATCAGGGGCAGGTACTATTTCACTCACTGTATTTGTTATAGTCTGTTGGTTCATAATGCATAATAGAATTCTTGCCATGAATTGCTTTTCTTTGTAAACTTGAAGGCCACTCTCTTAGCCCATGTAGTCTCATAAGCATGTGAAACCAGAATGACCAGAACCAGGGTCTGTTACACGCTCACCACTGCTTTCCCACCAGGGTTTCCCTGACAGGTGTATGGTGACCCCTGTCCTACACTGGCACAGTGTTTTAATCAGGTGAAGAACACCTGGCTCTTTCCACTGCAGTTAATCAGCATCTACTAACATCTTTCTGTGACTTGAAGACAATAGTGACCTTAGGGGAAAAGATTGTAATTCTGGGGTGGAAGAAATTAAAACATAAATTTCCCTGATTGCTAGAACCATTTGGGAACCAATAATAAACAAAAGAGGCGCTGGCATAGTTTGGATGCAAGGCCACGAGTTAGAACCAGACCATTTATTACTCAGATATGGTATCGGAAGAGGTTGGGAAAAGTATTCTGTCACCATCTATTCATATTTCTATGTTAATCACATTTTTCTTCAACCATGCAAAGTGCAATGTTCATTTTAAAATCAGCCCATATACTGAGGTCTCTTATTTGCAAAATGAAACCATTTCATTAAATGTTGGAGGAAAGAAAAAAGACTTTTAAAGCATTATCAACAAAATATGAGCATTGCAATGGAAATTTCTTTGAGCTGAAATAGATCCCTATGTGTGATGGCTTTATTTGAAGCTTCTCCCTTTGAGATTATTTTTTCCATACTTACCTAACATGAATAAAGTTTGCCAATTAATAAACTGGGAATAATTTGATAGAAAACAGTGACAGGAAAATGTCCATAAATCCTTACAAATTTCCATATGCAAAGAATTCAAATGATTACTTGAAATTCTCAAGAGTGCTGTATAGATTGATTAGAGAATTTTTAAAGCCATCATCATCTGTGCTCACCAAGTAAAGCGTAGGCTGGAAAGTTATTTTAAAGTAATTTTATTGCAAGGAAAACAGCAGGATTCTGCCAAGCCCAAATGCTAGTAAAATTGCAATGAAACATTGCAATTATAAGGTCAAAGCTTTATATTTATATGAAAGTAATATTTAGACAAAAAGGTGACATACTTTTTTTTAATTGCCTATTCCAAAGAAATATTGAAAGACAAAATGGCTGGATTATTTATCATGATATATTCTGATAATTATTCAAAATTTAAGAAATTGTCATGAAAAGCATAACTTTTTAGATTTAACTATGATAGTTATTCATTATAAAGGTGCTTGGGAAATATAAAATTGTGGCTTGATTATTTCTTACTGATTTTATTTTCAATTGTGAATTTGTGTGTGTAGTTTTGTTCTGGAAGGAAGATTTAGGGACAACATTGAGCTTATCATTAGTGCCAGATGTGTTACTCAAAAGTAATCAAGATATTGGTAAGCAAATGCTAAAACTGAACATCAAGGTGATTAAAAGAAGGTAGTCTCTAAATCAAGCTAAGATTAAAACAGAGTGTGAAATCCCAACAGTATTCCTGCTTTGGTCCATTGGCCACACTGCCCACCAGACAGGCCAGGCTGGAGGAACACCTCTCCAGGGAGAGAGCCAGAGAAGACTTTGAATCAGAGTTTATACCTCAGTTTTAATTTGCTGTCCCACTTGGTTTAAATTGTCATTGTTTGGTTACACATTTTATGGGAAAGGAGAGTGTTTGGATGGATGGTATTTACATTAATGGACTCTAAAGATGTACACCAAGGAAAATTATTGGTTAAAGTGGAAAAGATGACTATAAAGTTATCCTTTATTCAGCTGTGTTAACAAATATGCATATTTTAATATGCTTTTTCTGTTAAAATGTTCATTGTTAATGTTAAAATGATAGCAATCAAAAGCAACACTGATTCATTATAAAAATTTTTGAAAATCCATAAAAATATGTAAAGAAGAATTAAAAAGTAATCTATAATGAATATACTTAAAAACAATCATCATTGACCTTATGGTATAAATACATCTAAGTTTTATTTTTCTTTTGCTTTATTATTTGAATAATGGCATAACGATATATAATTAGAAATTGACTATTATTTTTCTTAGCACTTTGAAGATATCAATATTATTTATTGTCCTGTGGCATCTATTGTTAATGATAACTTTGTAATTTTTATTCCATTTGTAGACAATGATTTTTTTTACCTGCCATTACTGTTTTCAAGATCTCTTTGTGTTTGAAGTTTGACATTTCACTACACTATATCTAGATGTGGATTTCCTCTAATTTATCTTATTCAGAATTTATTGGGATTCCCACATTTTAGAATTAACATCTTTCATGAATTTTGGAATTAACATCTTTCATGAATTCTCTACCCTTCTCTCTTCAAATATTGCCTCTCACACTCTTGCATAATATTCTTTCTGGAATTTCAATGTGACATGAATTGAAACAGCTCATCCTATTCTTATTCTCTCTTAATCATTCTTTCTTATTGTCCATCTTTTTATCTCTCTGTGTATGTAATATACTATCTCAGATATTTTCAGATTACTAATTCTCTTTTCAGTACTCTGAACTGAACTGCTTTTCATTTATTTTGAGATGGGTCTCACTCTGTCCCCAATTTGGAGTGCAGTGGTATCATTATAGTTCATTATAACCTCAAACTCCTGGGCTCAAGGAATCCTCCTCCTTCAGCCTTCTGAGTAGCTAACACTACAGGCATGTGCTACAACACCTGGTTAATCTTTTTTTTGTTTGTTTTGTTTTGAGGACAGAGTCTCACTCTGTTGCCCAGGACGGGAGTGTCATGATGTAATAGCTCATAGCAACCTCAAATTCCTGGATTCAAGCCATCCTCAGACTCAGCCTCCTGAGGAACTCCAGGCATGCACCACAATGCACAGTAGTTTTTCTGTTTTTAGTAGAGACCAGGTTTCACTCTTGCTCAGGTTGGTCTTGAACTCCTGAGCTCAAGCAATCCACCCCTGTTGGCACCTCCCAGAGTGCTAAGATTATAGGTATGATCCACCATCCCTGGCCCCAGTTATTTTTGTAAAATAAATTTTTGTTTCTCATGTTGCCTATAGCAGGTCTTGAAATCCTGGGCTCAAGTAGTCCTCCTGCCTTGGTCTCCTAAAGTGCTGGGGTTACGTTATGAGCGACCATGCCCAGCCAACGTCTGCTAATTAATGTACCAATTAGATTTTAAATTTCAGACTATGTTTTTCATTTTTATTTCATGGGTTTTTTTTCAGACAGAGTCTCATTTTGTCACCTTTAGTAGACTGCCATGGCATCACAGCTCACAGCAACCTCAAACTCTGGGGCTTAAGAGATCCTCTTACCTCTGCCTCCTGAGTAGCTGGGACTACAGGCATCCACTACAGTGTCCAGCTGTTTTTTCGAGATGGGGTCTTGCTCTTAACTCAAGCTGGTCTCAAAACTTGGGCGCTCAAGCAGTCCACCCACCTCAGCCTCCTAGAGTGCTAGGATTACAGGTGTAAGCCACCAGCCCATCCTCATGTCACGCTTTTTAAAGTCATCATTTTCCTCCTTTCTGGTCCCAACTACCGGCATCTCAGAATGTGACTGCATTTGGAGACAGGACTTTGAAAGAGTTGATGATTAAGGTAAGGTAAGGTGATATGAGTGGGCCTTCATTCAGTATACCAATGTCCTTGTAAGAAAGCGTTCAGACACCAGGCAAGAACACTGGGAGAGACAACCATGAAAACACATGGCAAGAAGCCAGCTCAGGAGAAGAAACCAAACCTCCCAGCACCTTCATCTCAGACTTCTACCCTCCAGAGCTGTGAGAAAATAAATTTCTCTGTGTTAAGTGACCCAAGTCTGTGATATTTGCAATGGCAGACCTATCACACATGTATACTACAATATTTTTTGATGTGTTTTTTATTCCTTTTTTGATCTCTTTAAATATATTTTTAACATATTTTGACTTATAATTTATTTTTTGTTTCTGTTACCTTGTCCTTATGATATTTACATTGCCTTGGATAGCCTATACATTTTATTGGAAATTAATGTCTCAATGAAACAACTTTTAGTTAGTTTCTTGGGACTCTGGTGTGCCTGGGCCAGTTTAAAAAACAGTAACTAATCTAATGCACAAAAAAAGAACATTATTTTAATTTGTATTATTTTAGGTACTAATAAGGTAGAACTTTTTCATGTGCTTATTAGCTATATGCATTTCCTCTTTTGTAAAGTTAGGGCCATTGTTCAAATTCATCTCTTTAAAACAAAGCAAGTAGGCCGGGCACAGTGGCTCACATCTGTAATCCCAGCACTCTGGGAGGCTGAGGCAGGTGGATTGCCTGAGTTTATGAGTTTGAGACCAGCCTGAGCTAGAGCGAGACCCCATCTCTAACAATAGCCAGGCGTTGTGGTGGGTGTCTGTAGTCCCAGCTACTCGGGAGGCAGAGGTAAGAGATACACTTAAAGACTCTGGGGTATCTGTGAACTATGACACCATGGCAGTCTGCCAGAGGCAACAGAGTGAGACTGTGTCTCAAAAAATATATAATAATAATAAACAAAATAAAACAAATACATAAGTCAACCTATATTTTGTTCTGATAATTCAGTGCTACTCATTTCTGAGTTCTATGATGTTTTCACGTTGTAAGTCTCTCTTGGCCTCCTCCAGGATGTTGAAAATTAATATTTATTTCAACATTTGTCAGGAAAACACATGAGCATTTGGAGAAGTGGTGGAATCTTATTTTTAACTCCAATTAATACCCACAGTAAATCATACTAAACCACCAATTTGAATTTGTCACTTGAATTATAATTTTGTAATTCTGTATCAACCAAAATAATATATTCCTTTTTGTTTGGAACACCTTTAGAATCTTAGACCCAGCCTTCAGAAAAAAATTAGTGCTTATGGAAAACATGAAAACGATATATAGTAAAGGTTTCAGTCAAATGCCTTCTTAGAATAAGTTAAGATACTATGTGGCGGCTCGGCGCCTGTGGCTCAGCGGGCTAAGGTGCCAGCCACGTACACGTAAGCTGGCGGGTTCGAATCCAGCCTGGGCCGGCCAAACAACAATGATGGCTGCAACCGAAAAATGGCTGGGCGTTGTGGCGGACGCCTGTAGTCCCAGCTACTTGGGAGGTGGAGGCCAGAGACTCGCTTGAGCCCAGGAATTGGAGGTTGCTGTGAGCTGTGATGCCACAGCACTCTATCCAGGGTTAAAGCTTGAGGCTCTGTCTCAAAAAAAAAAAAAAAAAAAAAAGATACTATGTGGCATTAAGTCTCCACAGAAGGGACACATGGAATTCACTGACTTATTCACAAAAGATATGTGTGTGTTGTAGATGCCTGACCATCTAGAAAAATGGGGCCTAGGTATGCGTACTGTCATTTAGAGCAACCCTTATTAGTCTAAAAGTAACATTCACCTCCATACAAGAGTATGTGTTATAAGGTTTAACTTACGTCAATATATATGACTCGCATTTTTCAAATTTTAGTGACTGAAACTTGACAGTGTCACAAATGATGATTGCATTCACACGGTATGTTCTTCACACGGATGTTCTTTTTTTTTTACTTCAGGGAATTTGTTAAATTGCTTTAAATTAGTATAAAATCATTTAGTCTTGAGAAAATATACACTGTAGTGCACTGGAAAATTCTAGAAAGAATTGTGTCAAATATTTAACTTGGTTAATAATGGGAGTTGCATGGGGAGAGGTTGGGGGAACAATAAAGGTTGCTCCAAACGATAGTTGTTATTTTTTAAACTTTTAACAAGTATGTATTTATGTGTTTTCTAAGTGTAATAATCTGTAAGCAAAAACCCACTGTTTTTTAATTATAAGCAACTTTTCCTTATGAGTTTCTAAGTCAGGGATAGGAAATAGCTGTCGCCTCAGAACCCAGCCCCAGTTGATTGGTAGTGGCTAAGTGGGACCCTGTTTTTAAAAGGATTCATGAGCTCTCTCCATGCTCAGCGGGAAAGAGTGTAATTTTTCAATAACTGGTGTTTACTGTGAGCAAGGGAGAAAGGAGGGATGGTACCGGTGTGAGGCATCCACTACTTTTCTCCAAGTGCTAATAAGATAGCACATGTCACATCCAGCTTTTTATTATTTGTTCCTAATAAAATATTTAAAAAGTAGGTTTACAACTAGATACAGCTTTCTGGCTTCCAACTTCATATTCGTGTTTCTGGGACAGGTTTTCAGAGTCTGTTACTCCTGGGCACATGTTTGTATTATTCATAGCTTTCTAGTCGCTGCTTGATTCAGAATGTCCTGCAATGGGAATGAGGCTGACAGGCATTTTGCAGTTAAGTTTTCCTGATGATTCATTTGTATTTGAAATTTAGTTTTGGTTTCTCAAGTAGAAGACCTAGAATCTCTCTACTGCTGCATTTTTAAAAACTGCCATGTTATTATTCCACATTCTACAGTTTATTTTTACCCATGGTTGGTTTCTCTATTTTTTTTTTTTTTTCAAAGACTGGTTGGTATTTGTGAAAGCAGCTTAAATGTGGGTATTGGTGATTTCAGCTCTTACGTTCAAGACTCCAGTCAGATTGATGATTCCTTTTAATTTGAATGTATTTGTTTTTCTGGACAACTGCCCTCTACTGTACTTACCTGTTTAAGACTTCCAATCAAAGTTCTTAGGAATCCTAGCTCCGTAGAATTTATTCTTCTATTCTCATTATCCACTGTTATTTTTTTCATTTCTACCTAAAATTTCATTCTCAAACAATAATCTGGAGCCTTATTAACCTTCATTCAGGAGCTTAGATTTTAAAATCTTTCTTACCTTCTGGATCAATGGCATTTTCTGACACTGAAGGGAATATTTATTTCTGAGTTATTTCCACATACCTTAAATGGAGTGTGTTTGAATAAGACAATTAACTATATTAAACTGCCTTAGCCCTCAGGTAGCATTTTAGGCTATCTTTCCAAAATGGGAAACCAGTCCTTTGGGGGGATATAAACTAATACATAAATTAAGGACAACATTTCCAAATGTGGAAGCTGACGTGCCTCAGGAAATCTTAATAATAAGAAAATTGATTTAAAAATAAAAGAAACTCTTACTAATTTATAATCACTCACACTTGCATATGAAAAATGAAATACAACTGTAGCCTAGGATGAAGGAGGAAAAAAGAAAGGGGGAGGTGGGTCAATAGAGGGAGGATTAGTAGGGGGACCACACCTATGGAGCATATTGCAAGTACAAGTTGGATCTATCAGGTGTAGAATATAGATGTCTTAACACTGTAATTGGGTAAATGAGGTGAAGGCTATGTTGATTAGTAGCATGTAAGCACTCCAATTTGTACAAGTAATCAACACATTGAATCCCATAATGGCATAAATGTATTCATTCATTCAAATGACTTAATAAAAAAAATTAAAAAAAGTTAAAAGGCTCAAAAACGACAGCTTTTATTTTAGTTTTTATCACTGTGTGATGGTCTCCATAGTATGTTTAAAAATCATCAACAGAGAGTTAAAAATTTTTATAATTAATTTCTTTACTCCCACAAAAATGAGCTACTTTATCACTTCGGTGTATATACTTACCATTTCTCCATATTTGTGTGCATAAAATGTAATCATTCTTTGATCAATTTTATGTTGCTGCCTTCTTGTTTTCATTACTCTTAATAGTTATCAAAGTTGCCCTTACCCTTTTGTTAGTGTTATGGCTGTATATTGGCTTTTGAAATAAATTCTAAATAAGCTGGAGTAAAACCCAAGTTCTACTATTTCCTGGATAATTGTTAAAATATTCTCATATAATAAGACTACTATTTTTTTCTGACAGATTTTTTTAAAGCATTAATGTATAAAACAATGGTAGAATGACATTAGTATACAGTAAATGTTTAGAAGGATTTTTGCTGTGCTTGCTCTTATGTTATGATCTGTAAGTTTAATAAAATTACTATTCTTTAAAAAGTAAATAAAAATAAAAGAAACCCTTAAAGGCCGTTCTTGGAGTGGAAGATAGAGCCAACTATCATCAACCCTCAGTCTAGGCCTCTGTCATTCCCAGCAGGTTTTAACCATTTACTTGCTTTAAACCCAGGTGGGAAATGTGGATAAGCATTAGAATAATCAAGGTTCAAATGAACCCAAAGTCTTTTTCTCGTGCAGTTTTGGAAATTAGACTTCATACCACTTTATTATCCAGCAGCGATTTTAAGGTAACTCTAGATTTCCTTATAAAAAACCATCATGGGCTATTTCACTATCCCCTGAAGTTTAAAAAAAGAACATGAAAATGGAGCACTACTGGTTTTTAATCTAAAAGGAAAGAACATTTAGAAAATGATCCTGTATTTAAATGTTTTCATATCACCACACTGTAAAAATTTTCATATAGCTTATGATATCACAGTCCATTCCTCTGAAATGTATATATTTAATAGGATTTGCATGCCTATTTAATTCATGAAAATTAATTATACTTTAATGTGCTAGATCTTTCATCCAAACTTCTCAAAGTGTCTTGCCTGTCTATATTAGCTCATTATTTTTTCAGTATGTCCCTCTGAGGTAGTTGCTAAGTATTATTCCTTATTTTACAAATGAGGTAAAAATGAAGCTGAGAGAGGCTTAAGAGACTTAGTGAAAGTCCCAGAGCACGTTAATAGAAGGAAAGCATTAAAGGCATATTCTCCCGATTTGAGAGATTTTCAACCTTTCCTTAGAATATATCCCTGTTTCTATTCTAAAAAGCTTCATTGTCTGTGAAAATTAGCATATTATTACATGCCAGTGCTTTAGGAAATTAAATTGGACTGGAGAGGAATTTAATAAAATACCCCTTTCTCTCTATCACACTTTGATTAGGTTTCTGGGGGAAATCTGTGTGATCAGTGTTCTTACCACACATAACGTGGTATTTCCTTTTGTCCAGTCATAGGGGGACACTAAGAGGCTTCAGAGACAGTAGCCAGATGATATGGTGACTGTGAGTTCGGCTGAGACTAGTGATGATTTTCTTACTGATGGATGGATTTTCTTACTGATCTTGTAAGCTCAGAAGTTTCTCTCTTAATTATCAAATTGTGCACTTTAAGTTCACTGAAACATAAAGTCATGGGAATAGTAGTGTTAATGAAGGCCTTAGGATTTTCTTAGCGTCACTTCCACAGAATGTAGAATTGTGTTCCAAAGCTTCCTTGACGAGTCATCACACAGCCTCTGCTTGAGCTCCTTGTGAGATGGGAACTTGTCTGTTTCCATTAAATTTTGTTGCACTGATGAATAATTGTAATAACTAACCCACAAATATTTAGTGAACCACCTGTCTATCTAAACTGAAAGATAAATAATGTCTCTGGCTTCAAAAGCCTTGGCCAAGTAGTTTTATTTCTAAAACTCCATTTTTTTTCATCTAAGTAACAAGAAATTGGCTTGTTTCAAGGATTAAATAAGTCAAATATAAAGCACTTAGGAAAGAGACTGCGGCGTAATATATGCCCAGTAAATGTTTCTATTATTAACTGTGGTCAAGATGAGAAAGAGAGTGCAAAGAAGAGCGAGAGCAAGAGGGAGAGACAAGTTGGCTTATTGCATCTCCTTATTTTGTTTCCTGTCCTATTGCCGTCCATCAAACCATCCCCATTTTGCATTTGAATTATTGCAGCAGCCTCCAAACTGGTCTCCCTGTTCCTAGTCTCAGTCTTGGCAGTCCATTATTCCATAACTAAAGCCAAAGAGAGCTTAATAAAATGCAAGTCTGAGCACTCTCATCACCATTTTAAATTTAAACACTCTTCCTGTCCTTCAGTGTCACTTGGTTCGTATGATTGACAGCACCCTTCATGACCCAGCCCCTGGCTGCTTCTTCAGGTGTATTTATCCCACACAGGTCCTCTGACACGTGGACAATGTGCTGCTGCACTCTCGGTGCTCTCTGAGCTCCTCAGTTCTCTGGGTCTGGCCCACGCCCCCATTCTTCCACTTCTTGCCTGAGCTGGGGTAAGGTTTGCATCCTCTGACCTGTTCACTTCCTGTCCTCGGGCAATATTCTGTTAATCTGTTGAGGCTCAGTTTAGATGCCTTCTCCACGAAGTCTTCCCTTATCTTACCTGTGTTCTCAGAGTACTATTCCTACCTTCCTTCAAACCTACCATATTCAATTACAATAGCCTTCTCATCCTTCTTCACTATTAAGCTGAAGATTCTTGAGGTCAAGGACTGTGTCTTGTTCACTGGTTTCTCCAGGGTGTAATTCTTGGCAAATGGAAGATACTCAATGAATGCACATTGAATGAGTAACAGTACACAGCAATGTGGGACAAATGTTAGATAATTGGTTTAGACAAAAAGTGCAAGACACGTTAGAAGGCAGAGACAGGGTCATATGAATGATGATATTTGACCTAGAGTCTTTTCCTTGGTCTTTCTGGAATAAAGGCGTTCAAGTAAATCTCTAGAAAAGTGTTTTTTGACAGCACACTTGGACCTATACTTAAATTTCCATGGCACACTTAAATTAGGTTGATCAAAAAAAAAAAAAATTAAAAAAAGGCTTGGTCCCCATAGCACAGTGGTTGCAGCACCAGCCACATACATTAAGACTGGCAGGTTTAAACCCAGCCTGGACCAGCTAAACAACAATGATAACTGCAATAAAAAATAACTGGGCATTGTGTGAGCACCTGTAGTCCCAGCTAGTTGGGAGGATGAGGCAAGAGAATTGCTTAAGCTGAAGAGAGTGAGGTTGTTGTGCACTGTAATGCCATAGCACTCTACTGAGGGTGACACAGGGAAACTCTGTTTAAAAAGAAAAAAAAAAGGTTTTTTAAAAAAAGGAATATACTTACTGTGCTTTGAACTTCTTTAGGAAATAATTTAATTAATGATCTTTAAAAAATGTCATGGAATACTCAGATCCTCTCGTGAGCACACCAGTGGAAAATCACTGCTCTAGGACATCAGTTAGTCAAACTGTGGCTTGTGTGCTAGAATGTAATCCCAACTCTTCATAGCTCTACGATATGATGCATCTGTAAAATGGATTTGATAACACCTATTTTGCAGGTGTGTTGAGAGGATTGTATATTATGAAGGTGAAGTAGCTGCTGTGGCCTAAAGGATGCTCTACAAATGGTGTATGTTACACTTACTATCATGCGTGGTGCATCCCTCAGCTCAGTTCACAGACCGTTAACTTAAGGACAGAGGAAGTAGATGTGTGCTGTCTTCCTGAGCCTGATGCCTGGGAACACATATAACCCTGGTGTGCACACTAGACTCTTAGGTCAGACTGTGGGATTGAGAGGGGAGCCTTTGAGAAGACAGAGGGAGTGAGGGCTGTGAGGGGAAAATGGGAGAGAAATGACCAAAAAATACCCACTATGTATCTGTCTCAGGCAGTAGATGGAGACATTTTTAAATAAAATTTTAAAAATGCATATAATTCAGATTTTTCCTTCCCAAACTCTAGTTTTATCATGAGGATGAAGAAGTTAGTGTACTTAGATACCCCTAATACTGCTAGACCAGAGGCTAACCTGAATCAGAGACTAAAAAATGCTAAATTTCATACATGCACTTATTTTTTCTGAGGAGGGAGAACATTGTATTCTCAGTTCCATGGTCTAACAGAGGTCAAGAAACACTGGCATTTTTGTACTTTCTCCAGTCACAACTAAGGTAATTAGCTGCCTATCTTAGGAACAGAGGCATGTTTATCAGCCAAAGCCCCCTCCGAATATTTAGTGAGTGTGGATGGTGGTGCACCATGACTTGTAAAGTCTTTATCTCTTGATATTTCCATTCCTCATTCTAATGAAAGAGAGTTAACTAGGTCAATTTAAACTTAGCATTGAATGATGTGCAGATTTTTTTTACTCTAGAATAACTTTTGTATAATCTTAAGCTTTGCTATTTTGGAGGCCCAGAGATTGGAAAGCAAAATAAACACAAATAAACAACAACAAAATAGTAGTGAAGTCCAGGATTTTGGACATTAACAGTTACATAGTCTAAACATTTTATTTTATTTTGTTACATTATTTTAGTCCAAACATTTTATATAGATTTTTTTTAAATCTAGTAGTACATTTTATAGCTCCATACCTTTTCACTGAGTTGAACCCTCATAATTATACTTTTCTCTTAGTGAATATGTATGTTCAAGGAAAATCATGTTTTGCGTTTACTTATTCAACATATAACATTTGACAGGAAATGAACTTTTTTGGGATAGGACAAAGAGGGAACAATAGACCCATCTTGAATATGACACAGATGTTAACTCATTTTATTCATAAAACAATTCTACTGCATGTTAGAAGGATTATCTTTACTATAAGTGAGAACACTGAGGCTTCAGACATTAAGAAATTTGCTGAACATCACAGACTTTGCAAAACTGGCCTTTAAACCCTGACATCTATGGATTTTTCCCACTAGGTACCTTTTGCAAAACCTGGTACCATCTAAAGCTACATTAGATGCCTCAGTGTTTACACCGGGATTGACACTACTGTTACCTAATAAGCTGGAACCATTTACCTCTACTCTTTGAAGTGCTGGAATAACCTTCAAAGAATGCCACTAGTTGGTTGTCTTCTCAGTCCAATATCAGCTAGTGGTATGGATCTTACGTGTTTGTGGAACACTGAGTAATCAGAAGTCACAAGCTGTAAGAAAAGAGACCAATAACCTACACATCACTGAAACAGTAACAGTAATATGATTAATAGCCAGATTATACAGTCAGCACCCTGTGTGATTTTAGAATCCTCTCTGAAAACTTTCTCCCATATTTTGATCTCTTAATAAGCACATATATTCTACAGACAACATTCACAATTTCTATAGAAGTAACAGAACTTTTTTTTTTCTTTTTTTTTTTTCATC
>CAUYON010060781.1:0-19110 GCA_963573935.1 Arctocebus calabarensis
CTATAATTGGGTTATAGCCTTCATATGAAAGCTATAAATTAGCTTCATAGTAGGGCTGAGTACACTGGATACTTTTTCTTCCATTCTTGAGATACTTTGCTGAGAAGAATATGTTCTAGCTCCACCCATGTAAACATTAAAGAGGTAAAGTGTTCATCTTTCTTTAAGGCTGCATAATATTCCATGGTGTAAATATACCACAATTTGATGTTTCTTAATCAATACTTCATTTCCTGACCATTACTTATTAGGATCCAGAAAAGAGAGACTTTCATGGGTTTTCTGGATATAATGGTTCAGATACTCATTGAGCAGAAGTATGTCTAGACGTGTCTCAATGGACTACTTTATACTTATTATATTCCTATAATCTGACCTAGTCTTGCCCAGACTCTCTCACTAAACTTAACTATTAAAGGACCCAGAATTGGTTTTCTAAACCTTATAAAAAGCAAGATATCCCAAGGGACAAACAGAACTAGATTGAATGGAAAGTCATGCTACAAGAACACATCATGACATTTGGTTGGGTTATTTTCTATGAGGCTGAACTCTTAGTCAACTTCTGAAAGACCTGAAGTACTTACATGACACACTCGCCTATTATCTGATAGTACTTTTGGAGAAAGTAATGAGAAATTTCTGAATAAATGTATTTTTAATCATGGTTGAGGAAGTTAAGTAATCATTGAATGGGAAAAAGAAAAATGAGTGTAGCATCTGACAGAAAATCCACGAGTTTTAACTATGCAAATCCATTTACACACGAATTTTCCTCTGCCTTTGCCACACTTGAGGCAGCAAGACCAACCCCTCCCCTTCCTCCTCCTCTTCAGACTACTCAAAGTGGAGACTATGAGGAGAAAGACCTCTTTATGATTCCTATCTACTTAATAAATAGTACAATACATATTTTTTATGATTCTCTTAACATTTGCTTTCCCTAGCTTACTTCATTGAATAAGAACACACCATGCAATATATGTAACATAAAAAATGTTAATTGACTGTTTATGTTATAGTAAGGTTTCCGGTCACCAGTGGGTATTAGTAGTTAAGTTTTGGGACAGACAAACATTGTATGTGGATTTTTGACTGAGAAGGTATTGCTATCTTTCACCCCTGCATTCCTCAAGGGTTAACTCTTTTTTGTATTTAAAAAAGTATTTACAGTATATCTTTTACAATAATATATGTAAAAGTATTTAAAATTAACATAGCTATTAATAAATAAGGACATGGTATATAGGAAACAAGAACTGAGTAAAAAATTTATGCACTTTTGATTGATTTTGGTCTTATAAATACAATGTGCATTCCTCTTATCAATTTCACATTCTACCGAGCACTCACTGAGCACCAAAACTCTGATAGGTACTATGGGAACTACTAATGCGTTTCTGGTAGTCAAAATATGTGTAAAAATATAACATCACTATGGTGTGTTGGATGATATAATAAACATTTACACAGAGAGCTTTAGAAGCACCTCATCTGGGAAGTTACAGAAAACATTTTGGGTGAAATGATATCTGAACTAACTATTTCAGACATGATCCTGTTTTCCCTGCCTTTGTCTTTCCCAGTTTCTCAGAGCTGGTTCCAAGGATGCTCTTCTCCAATTACAGCTGCGTCGTTGGTATCAAATTAACTGTGCTAAGGAGTATGTAATTTGTTCCAGGTTATTCCATGACATGCACTTTACAGTTCACATCACGTCCTTCTCCATGTACACTACACAAGCACAAAGGCCACTTCCTTCTTGTTTCCCAAGTATTGAAATAAAGTGCACATTCTGAATCCTGAATTCCCAGACACAAATGCTCTATTTGGATAACTACAAGTCAGAATTCTATTTATTTTGGACTCAGAGTAATTACCCTTGGTGTAATCTATTTCACAGGAGGAAGGTGGTCAATAGGGAAAGGGAATCAGATTTTAATTTAGGCAAATCTAGGTGTGAATTCTGTTTTTGTCATCTCCTGTCATCCTTTCATCCAGAGATAGTTGGTGGAGAGCTCAGTACCTGCCACCCACTTGGCCAGGTTCTGAGAAAAAGACAATGTCCCTGCATCCAAGATTCCATCTTCTAGAAGTGGGGCAACAGACACTAAAGCAAAGTCAGTGACGCCGTAGCAGTTCCGACAGCTGCCATAATGAAGTACCACAGCCTGGGTGCCTACACCAAAGAAATTTATTTTCTCATAGTTCTGAAGGCTAGAAGTCCAAGGTCAAGATGTCAGCAAAGTTAGAGCTTCTTGGTTTGTAGATGTCTGTTTTCTCCTTCTGTCTTCACATGGTCTTCTTTCTGTGTCTCTCTGTGTCCTAATCTCTTCTTATAATGGATTAGGATCTACCCAAGTGGACTAATTTTACCTTAGTGACCTCTTTAAAGACCCTGTTTCCAAATCTAGTTAGTTACTTTTGGGGATATTGCAGGTTAGGACTTCAAGGAATGAATTTGTGGGTGGGGGCACAATGCAGTCCATAAAAAATAACATACTGCTCTGAAGGCCATATTCAGAGTGATATTGTGAAGAAATGGAGTGGCTGGTGAGCTGGTTTGAACAGCTTAGTAAAGGGAGGCCATTCTGAAGGCGATATAGTTGAGGTAAGCCATGGAACATCGGGAAGTTTACTTTTACCCTCGGGAAATGTATGGCAGATGGAGGAAACCATAAAGCCCAGGAGAAAGCATTGGAAGTATTTGAGGAGCTCAAAGTGGTAGTCAAGATATTTGCAACAGGGTGAACGAAAAGAATGTTATAAATGAAGTAAGCTTCTAAATTTTTCGAGTTTCCATAGTTATCAAATGCAGATAGTCACCAAAAAAAAATGTTGAAAGTGTTAAATTTCATAGTAATGAACAGTTCTAGCAACTAATAGTTGCTCTGTTAAAAGAAATTTAAAAAAACTTAAAAGAAGCAGCAGTATTTTTCTTTTTGCACACATCGTGCATTACATTTGAAATTACACTCCAGGACTTTCATCACTATGACCGATACTGACCTAACTGTAGCAACATGGATGCAGCATATTCACACATTTTTCTACCACCTGACTAGCCTCCATCACTTTACAGCTGCCATCAAAATCTGACAGGCCTATGATCACTGCTCTAAAATACCTTCATTAAAAATATCCTTATCAAACGTACTGTCAAAAAAATCAGTATGGGATTTGCTGTGTAGTTAACCTCCAATTAGTTGTGGAAAAGAAAGTACATTATAATCACTTTTCAACTATTGAAACAATTTCAAATTTTGTAAATTTCTACTTGTAATTATATAAAACAATGGCAAGTGTCTTTTGAGATAATTATATCTAATCAATTCTAATATAATCTATTTCAAATCCACTAAGAGACATTTCAAAATACAAAATACACTATTCACTCACTTATATCACATGTATGAGGAAGTAAAATATAAGGTATAAAAATCTCTGCAAATTGAAAATTTATTAACAAGGGTGATAAATGAATGATGTTTTAGAAGATATAATTTTTGTTTCAAAAAAGAGGGTAGACAGGTTAAACTGGATTCAATTTTTTTCTTACTATGATACCTCAAATTACCTTTAATTTCATTCAATTATGAATCCTTTTTTATTCCAGTAGTGCTTTGCTTTTCTGAAGCAGCCTTCAACTGAACATTCTACACAGTATCAATTGTCAGTGTTGCTGCAAGCTTGTTCAAAAACAAGTGAGAACTTAAAACCTTTTTTGGACTTACCAAGCAGACCTAAAATATTTGCAGAGTTGTCCACATTGATTTTGTAATTCTCTGGGAATTATTTCGGTATACAGAGTCATCAATTCTGAAGCCATTTCCTTCCTATTCAGAATTGCCAAGAGTTACCTCCAAGAACTGCATTGAAAGTGTCATTATGTTTGAAAATCCCAGTGACTAAGGCAAAATAGATTTTTGATAAGGGGGTTTAATTATCAATGTGCTCCAGAATGCCGTTAGTGTGATTTGCAGTGTTATTTTGTTTCAAAAGATTAAGGGGTTACAAATGTTTTGTTACATGGACAGTTTTTATAATGTTTAAATCAGGACTATTAGTGTTCCCATCCCCCAAATAATGTTCATTGTATCTGTTAGGTAGATTTTTACACGGCTTTCTCCCCCCATCTTGATTTCCAGTGGCTTTACTCTCTGTGCCCATGTTTGCCTATTGAGTTGTTCCAAATTATTAGAGAGTACATGAAGTGATTTTCCATTACTAAGATACTTCACTTAGAAGAACGGTCTCCAATTCCATTCAAATCACCACAAAGACATTAATCATTAATTCATTTCTTTTTATGACTGAGTAGTACTCCATGGAATGTGTGTATATGTGTATCCCATTTTGTTAATCCACTCATGAATTGATGAACATTAAGTTGCACGTCTTTGCAATTGTGAATATTGCTGCAAGAAACTTTCAAATGAAGATGTGTTTTTAATAAAATTACTTCATTTTCTTTGGGTTGTTACCCAGTAGTTGTATTCCTGGGTTGAATGATGTCTGCATCTATTTCTTGAGGAATTTTCATACTGTTTTCCATAGAGTTTGTATTAATTTACATCCCCACCAACAGTGTACACTTTTTTTACTTTTTAATAATGGCCATTCTAACTGGGATAAAGTGTTATCTCATCTCAACTTGATTTTAACTTGCATTTCCCTGGCAATTAATAATGTTGAACATTTTTTCATGTCTGTGGTCCATTTGTCTATCTTCTATCTAAAAGCTCCTGTTTATGTCATTTGCCCACTTTTTAATGGAATTATTTGTACTTTTCTTGCTGATTTGAATTCTTTGTAGATTCTTGGGATTACCTTTTTATTGGGTGTATAGTTTGAAGATGTTTTCTCTCATTCTATAGGTTGTCTATTTGATCTATTGTAGCTCTTTAATTTACTCAGGTCCCATTTATCTACTTTTGTTGTTATTATAATTGCCTTTGGAGTCTTCATCATAAATTCTTTGCCTAGGCTGATATTTAGAAGAGTTTCTCCTACATTTTCTTCTAGAATTGTTAGTTTCACGCCTTTCATTTAAGTATTTTATTATTTTAAGTATGATTTTGAATTCATTTGGAATTATTTGCTAATGAAAGAATCCTGGATGTTCCAAAACAAAACAAGGCAGGCAATTATAGTCTGCATAACTTAAATTTAATTTTAAATTCATTTTCTGAATTTTTATCATCAGTACATTCACATTCTTCATCCAGGGTTTTTTTAAATTTTTGTTTTCTGTTATTTTAAGTTCTAGGTTATGTAGAAACCTAGGCCAGATATGGAAAATCGGGATTATTATTTTTTTTTAGTGCCATATCAAAAGTTGGTTTATCTGAAGTATTTTAGAAAAACTTAGTGGTCATATCTAACTTGATTATGATGATGACAATTAATGATGTCTGATTGAAAGTTGATAGAGAGAATATGAACCTGGCATTTGCCTTACTTATTTCAAGAAAATTTTGTAGCTTATAGAGATTGTCATATTCATTATGTTATCCTTTTTAGACACCCCTTCATGCTCAGAGGCACTATTGCACTCATTCTTTTTATTTTCTTTCCAAATTATTTTTTCCAAGAAGGACAAAAAACTTATTAGTACCACCAGTAACAGGATAATTCTCATATTGGACATATATTTTATGCCAGGCACTGTGCTAGTCACTTGACTTGCACTTTTACATGCATTGATAAGGTACACACTAAAATGACTATGAAGTCGGAATTAATCGTAATTTACAGTTGGAATTAATCCCAGTGCTAATAAGTGCCCAGGTCAGAATTCAAGCCCAAGTTCTTTTGACACCAAAGCCTGTGGTTGTAACCTCTAAGGGATTTTAAATGACTTGAACTTCAGAACACACTAATATCTATATGATCAAAGCTATCAATGGAGAGATCAATGCTAATGAGGCACTCACATTTATCTTGCAGGAGAAAGGTCAGTTTTGTGTTGTGCAATTCTTGATTTTTCTCTAGAGTAATCTGTACAGAATATCAGTACTTGGGCTTTAGTTAGTGGAGGGACCTTAGGGATCATCATTTTTATCATCTTCATTTTTTTTTTTAGAGGAAATGACTTTCCCTGGTTCATGAGGACAATGAAAGAATAAAGAGTAGTAGCACCATGGTAGTTTGACTCCAAATCTTCATTCTTTCTATGACCATAGTCTACATTTCTTAAGCACGTGACAAAGAAATAGAAATGAATTCTGTGACCAGGGAAGAACAAGACAGCTAAAATTATTCCATGAGTTAAAGAAAGATGAGAACAGAAAAGAAGGAATTTTATAGTTTAAATAGAGGGGAAAATGCTGATTGGAATATTAACAAATAAAAATAACTATAATATCTACAATCTAAAAGTATCGTTATGTTTACAACGTAGGTTTTATTACCTACTCCGTGACTGTCAGACACTGCTTACAAGAAAAATTGTATATCATATTATCCCTTCTTAAGAGTAGATCCTGAATTTGCTTCAGGTGTCTCTTTAATCTATTATAGGTACATAGCAGATATCCCAATATCCAGAAACCTCATTGCAGTGCAATTTGAGATCACTGGATGTGTGTGCAGAAATAATCTCAAACAAAACCAGAAGGGAATGACTTTAACCACTGAAAATTTTGGAGGTGTGATCACAGCAACCAACTTGGAGAGTGCAGCCTGTGGTCTTGAGATATTAAGGTGGCTCCTGATTTATGAACTGATTTTCAGTGCTGAAATAACATCCAGAGCCCCAAGTTGCATGGTGACATTTGAGAGAATCTAATTCTTAGGATTCAAATGCAATAACCAAGTGGACTTTTTATACTAATTGTCAGTAAGGGAACCAAATTACAGAACAATTGTCTTGTTATTTTAGGAAAAAAGAAGGTTGTAACATATGTGTTCTGCAAAACTCCACCAAAATACTCTAGTGAAAATGTGGACTAATAGTGAGGTAGAAAACATTAACCAATGGCATATTTTAATGCCATGTTTAACCTTGAGTTTAAAAAAGTCAAAATAAAAAAAAGTCAAAATAGTCTGATTGTATTTCATTTATTGGCATATTCTCTATTTTAAACCTACTCTTCATGCATGCACAACTTAGTTCAGAGAACTTTTTATTTAAAATGTGTGTGTTGTGTGTGTGTATGTATTGTGTTTGAAGGGTAGGTGTTCTTAAGAAAACAGACACTCCTATCATTTAATTGTCATCAGTACTGTTAGGCGAGGCTGAAATAATCATAGATCCTCAACCCTCAGATTTCTTTTTTGGTCAGAAACTGTAAACAATAAGGAAATTTTCATTTCCCATGCAATAATAGAATCAGGATGTTCTCTTGGAGTTAACAAAATAATTACTTTCAGTTTTAGCCAAGAACGATAAATCTTAAGAGGTGAAGTGTCAAGTTAGTGAGAAAAGGCATCTTCTCAGGTGGAAAATTCTCTATATAAAGTTAATGTTCAGTGATATTTAGTTACCCATTTTGGTGAGTCTGAGAATGAGAGCTGCTTCTCACTGAGGAATCAAGAGTTAAATGAATAGAAGAATACATTTATATATGTTTTTTAGAAAATGGAACAAATTATCATGTTTAACAATAAGTATGTAAAATAGTAAAATATGACAAAGCATATTGTATTGTGATTTTTGTACTGTTCACCATTTATTACTTTATCATAGTATGCAAATAAACTAACATTTAAATGCAGATTCAAAAGACAGCAGAAGATCACTTTAGAAATTAAAAAAATACTGCTTTTCTATGGGGACTCAATAAACTGAGCTTCTGAATTGCAAAATATCTACCTTACTCTAATTTTTAAATAATTCTGAAACTTAGTTTTTAAAATAACTTTTAACAATAATGTTTTGTTAAATTTTAGAATGTTAATAGATTAATTCAAGATTGAAAGGTAAACATTCCCTTGCCTAAAATCCTAATTGGGCAAATGAAATGAAAGGTGAATTCCTGCTGCTTTTCATGTTAAACTGCAACAGATGTATTTTTATGTTAGGCACCTAAAATACTTTACTTATTTTCATAAACAGCATAAAAGTAGCAATATGTAAAATAAGAGACAGAAAGCATTCAATAGCTTATAAAAGGCATCACAATACCTCACCATTTAGGTATCTCTCTCTAGTTGTCTCTTCTTTTGTGTACGAAAAAGTTTGCAGATAAATTAAGTCAATTGTAAGTAGTTTAGACTTGATTCTGTTTTGTTTTCTTGACCGTTAATAATGAAGGAAGACTGACCTCATTGACAGCTATTCAGTGATATATCTAAAAGATGAAAAATAGATCTTCTTAGGCTTTTTCTTTTGAAAATTAGAATGAAGACTTTCTTTCTGTATTAGAATTCTGTATTTATCATATGCCTTGAGTGCACAATGGTATAATGCCATTGAGTCATTCTGAGGACAATGTATTCTTCCTTCTTGGCCATAATTAATATAGATTTCTTCTCTCAACCTTTTCCCCATTTGCTGTTCATTTATCATAATGGGAACTGAACTCATATATAGTAACTAAGCCTGTACATGGTCCAACTAGATAGATATAGTAAAAGTCTAACAGAAAACAGCAGAAACATTCTTAAAGGATTTTGAGAAATGATTTAAAAATGGGGAAACAGTATTGGGATTTTGTTAGTTGATAGCAAAGAAATCTTTCAGCTATCACAATTGATGTCATGAACATACCTCTGTGAACAGCGAACACAGAGGGATTTACTTACAGGTTGTCAGGGACAGAGGTGGTTGAAGCTCTTCCCTGTGGTATTCATTCATTGCTTGAGAGTTATTACAATTATTTTTTCAGCCAACATAATCTGAAATGCATACAAAAAAGCATATAAGTATTCAAAATTTTCACCGAAAATCTCTATCCTAATTAACTATAAATCAGTAAAGCCAAGTAGCCTGAGGTAGGTTAAAATGAGAACTTTGTACATGAAAGGCTACATATGCCCCTAAATCGAAAAATTTCCTAGTTGCAAACCTCTGAATCACTACATGCTACTTCCTTCACTTCAATTATCCTCTGACAGAATGTGAGAGAAGGCTAAGCAAGCCAAATAGGAGACCAAGTTGTCAGAGAGGTAAGTCATTTTTAATTTTTTTTTTGTTCATGTAGCAAAATCTATAGATCTCAATGGGAGCACACTTCCACCTCTGTCATCTGAGAATGTGGAGTGGAACAAAGTTAGAATTTATGCTCTCCTGATTAACTGAATTACTCTCCTGGGGTCTTAAACCTAGAAGGAGTGGAGTTCCTTCAGCACTTTCTTTGTTCCACCTTTAAGAGACTTGCTTCATCAACTTATTAGTATGCTTATTTTATCTTCCCTTGTAAGACTTTAAAGAAAACCATTCCTTGTACTTATTTTTAGGCATACTTACAATATTGCCAATAACTGGATGTTACCAATAGTAAATGCACAAAAATACATAATTACACTTTTTAAAGTGAGAGAAAATGGCCATATTATCAATTACAAAATAGTAGCATTCTCAACACATTCTCAGGACAAATTATTTCAAGCATTCATAAAGATTCCAGTTCTTATTCTTAATGACCTAAGCATTCTTTCTTTTAGATTCACTCATTTCCCTTGGTTTTGTTTCCGCTTATTTCCAATACATGGTAAGAAGCATTAGCAAATTAATAATCATGCATATATTTCCACCACCAACCATTTCACCTGGCTATCCAGAATTACATTTACCACTATTGAAATTGGAAGACAGTCATCCAGGCAGTAATGCAAACAGCAGCTTCCTAAAGAGAGTGATATGTATATTGAAGAGGATCATAGCAGCTCAGATGGGAGCTGATTAGACCTCAGCCTCTCCAGCTCATCTGCTGTAACAATTAAATTTTCTATCTGAGCCATGTAATGTGTATCAATGTCTTCTTGTTTTAAATTATTTTATTTAATGCTAAATATAAGTTTAATTAAGGACTCATAATCCATATTACAATATTTATACAAAAACTGAGGAGTTAAACAAAACCAGCAAATACAATTTGACTGTGCACAATTTTAATATGAAATCTCATTTTCTCAACATACAGAGCTTCTTTTTGGTATTTGACGAACACCAGGCATACCAGTACCCTGTACATTGGTCCTTTTTTGAAAATTAGCTCCTTGAAGAAGATGTTGACCTTTTAGGGTCTCTTCCTTTATGTCTTCCATGAATTGACTGTGTTGAAAATGAACCAAAACTACAAACTCCAGTCAAGTAATGAATAGGTCTTCAATTCTTCACATTTTGAAATCTTTCTGAAAGAGAAAAACTGTTATTCTCCTTTATTTTACAAGCAACACTTGTCACTGAGCTACCAACCCCTAACATCACAATAGTAAAGGTATTTTCTATCATATTTTTTTTGTTTCATTAGAAGACATAGGAAGAACTCTTCTAGAAATTGACATAAGCAAAGGATTTATAACTAAGACCCCCAAAGCAAATAGAGCAACAATATACAAATAAATAAATTGGACATAGTGAAACTAAAAAGTTCAGTTAGCAAGGAAACTAATCAAACAGATTAAACAGACAACATAAGGAATAGGAGTGAAAATTCATAAACTATATAATAAAAAAGAGCTAATATCCAGACTCTACAAAGAATTTAAATGGTCAACAATAAAAAATGAACCTATCAAAAAACTGGGCAAAAGACATAAACAGACTCTTTCAGAAGAAAATAGACAAAAGGCCAACAAACATGGAAAAAAGGTCAATATCAGTAATTATTAAGGAAATGAAAATTGAAGCCACAATGGGATACCATCTTACCCGGGCAGAATCATCAGTATTAAAAAGTCAAAACATAATAGCTATTGGTTTAGTGAAAAGAGAGCACTTATACACTGTAAACTTTTACCACTGCTATGAAAAGCAGTATGGAGATTTCTCAAAAAACTAAATAAGCCTACCATTCAGTTCAGCAATCCCACTACTGGGTATCTACTCAAAGGACAAGAAGCCATTTTATAAAATAGACACCTGCACCAGAATGTTTATTGCAGCACAATTCACAATTTCAAAGATATGAAATTAACCCATCAACTGATGAGTAGGTAAAGAAAATGTCATATAATGATGCCATAGAGTACTACCCAACCATAAAAAGGAATGCAATAATGTCTTCTACAGAAACTTTGTTGGAACTGGGATCATTATCCTGAGTAAAATATCTTAGAAATGGAAAAGCAGATACCACTTGTTTTCATTTTACAAGTGGGAACTAAAAGAAGAATATATATGGTCATAAAGAGCAGTGATGCATGCTGGAAACTACAAAGGAAGGGGAGGCATAGAGAGTGTGGGATAAAATTATACTGATTGAATGTACATTATTTGTGTGATGGGAACACTGAAAACCCTGACTTCAGCATGGTATAATGTATCCATGTAATATGAAACACTTGTACTCCCTAAACTTATTGGAATATAAGAAATGATTAGGAATAAAAATAAATATATTGCCTTCATTGCCTATCTGTTCTTAGAGTGGATTAAGGCATGTGGTTTGGTCTTTTTAGTTCAGTACATGATCATAATGTAGATAGCAATAATATACTTCAAATAAATTGTAACTGAGCAATTAGAGTACATTTATCTTAGGGTTAGTGTATTCGTGTAGGATAGTCTAATCACATTTTTCAATCACATTCATCAACAGTTACTCTAACTTATATTTGCTATAATTAAAAATAGCAGTATGAGCTCATTTTGTGCCTCTTAGTGAGAGGATTGTGCTAAGAAATTTATGTTATACTTGTTATTAATTTACTGAGAAAATACCTATTTTAATAATCTGACACTACCTATGTTGTCTCTTGACCACAAAGTCATTTCATTTTATTGGAGTCAAACTTTAATTCTTTTAAACAAGGCTATTTTAATATAATGGTATATAACTTTCTATTCATGAAATAATTTCTTTATGCTTTACATCAGAATATTGCTTTTTTTTCCTTCAATGTCTATCCATTAAATAAAAAAGCCTTACTCAAGATATCGATGGCATAACCTATTTTAGTCCTCTCAGACTGCCATACTATATGCCTTTCTGGCTTAAGAAAATAGAAATTTATTTTTCACAATTCTGGAGGATGGAAGTCAGAGATCAGAATGGCAGCACAATTGGGTTCTGGTGAGGGCTCTTTTTCTGATTTACAGACGGCCTCCTTCTTTTTGCATGTTCATGTGGCCTTTCCTAGATGCAAGCTCATGGTGGGAAGAAATCACTGTTCTTTCTCTTTCTCTTCTTATAAGGGTACTAATGCTTTCAGAATAGAAATCTAGCCTTGTGACCTCATTTAACCATAATTACACCCTAAAAACCTCATTCCCCAAATAAAGTCATATTGGGGGTTCCGACTTTACTAAGGAATACACATCTCCTTCAAAGTACCTATGTTGGAACTTAAACCCCTAAGGTATTGAGAGGTGAGGCCTCAGGAGATAACTATTTTCTGAGGGCAGAACCTTTGTGAATGAGATTTGTGACCTTATAAGAAACGTTAATGGGAGCATCTTAGTCCCTTTTTCCCTTCTGCTGTACATAAAAGGTAGTGTAACATAATGTGTAACAAAAAATTCAGACAGAAAGGAAGGGTAGGGAGATAAGAAATTCAGAGATAGGTTGGCTGAAAAATTTTTCATATTTGTGGAACCTTATAAACCCAGAGGGAAAACACCCCCCCCCCAGATAAACATACAAATATGTAGGCACATTATACTCAAAATGCTGAAAACTAGACTCTCTCACCATTTCTCCTTTAGGATACGAACCCACTTCCAACTCTCTGTGGAAATGCCCTAAATTTCCTCTTTATTCTTCCTAAATAAAATCTCTCTTTGATACCATGAAAAAAAAATTGCTGAAAACCAATGTTTAAGCTAAAGTCTTAAAAACAGACCTTATTTACAGAGGAGCAAAAATAAGAATATATGAAGAATTCTCAGAAACTGTGTAAGCTGAAAGATAAATAAATTATACCTTTAAAGGACTAAAAGAGGTGGGAGCTGACTGTCATCAATAATTTGATAACCAGTGAAAAATCTTCAAAATTAAATTTATTGATTCTCAGTTTCACTAATAAAAGTCTGAGACCTAATTATAAGAGTGTGCAATGCTTTTGTTCCCCACATATTACAATCGCATTACTAAAGGCTTATATAAAGTAGTTCTTTTTACTTCATTCATCGTACCTAACTATCAAGAAAAAAATTACAAGGCATACTAAAAGGCATAACTTATAGTTTGAGAAGACAGAAGAAGCAACAAATCCAGACTCAGATATGGCAGGGATGTTGGAATTATTAGATCAGGAATTTAAAACAACCATGGTTAATATACTAAGGGCTATAATAGATAAAGTTGGCAGCATACGAGAACAGATGGACAATGTTAGTGATATTCGCTCAATGACAAATAAAAATTCCCAAATCTTTAAAAAAAAAAGGCCCACTCATATAATCAAGTATGTGTGTGTATACACCTATATTCAATATATTATATCAGAAGCAATTTTTTTGGGGTGGGACCTGAATTGTAAGGTAGCTGACTACTACTAGATATTATTTTATATCTAGTAATATATTAATAGATTAATAATCCTAGTTGCATCTGCAAAATCCTTTTTGCCATGCAATGTTATATATTTATAAACGTGATAGTACATCATACTCATAAGTTCTGAAGATTGTGGCAGAATATTTTTTGGGACCTAACTTTCTGACTACTACAGGCATCTAAATGCAAGTGCAGATGATGTACTTAATGGTGAAAGAATGAATGCTTTTATAATAATATTGGATCAAATTTTACTGTGAAAATGTTTACTATTTTAAAATCTGGTCACAGTCTCTTTATCTAGCACTTCTAGCTTCATTTTATTTCTCCAGGGGTTGTGTCAAGTAAAATCCTTGGATGACCAAAGATTTTTGGGAGAAGTTGAGGGGTCATTCTGTTTTTCAAATGTCCATTTTCATCAGATGATTCTGATCAATATATTATATAAGAAGCAATTTTGGGGGGATGGGACATGAATTGTAAGATGGATGAGCATTACTAGATATTATTTTAACAGATTTATTGGTAAATCATTTTCATACAATGAAATATACTTCTTTTGAATGTACAAGTTGAGTTTTGGCACAAGATCTATGTATGTGACATTTTCATAACTCAAAAAATTTCTCAGGTCACCTGAAGTCATCTCCTCCCCTATGCCCAGCCCAAAGCTCCTGCTGATATTCATTGTGTTCCTGCGATTTCTCTTTTCCTAGGATATAAAATAAATGGAATCATACAGTATGTAGTCTTTGTGCTTGGCTCTCTTCATCTATGTTGTTCTATATATTCATGCTTTACCTTTTTATTTCTGAATGATATTTAATTTTAGAAAATTACATAATCTGCTTTTCTTGTTGTTGGCTATTTAAGTTGCTCTCATTTGGGGGCTCTTATGAATAAAGTTCCAGTGAACATTTATTTATAAGTCTTTGCTGGGGCATAAATTTTCATGTCTTTTGGATGAATTGCTGGGCCATATGGTAAGTGTAAATTTCCCAGTTTCTTTTCCAGGCCTGAGTTTTATCCTTTGAGCCAGTAAGGCATTGCTTTTTCCCTTTTAGAGATATAAATGGAATGAGGAATGCATTCAGTCAAAGGTGAGCATACTCTCAAATCACATCACAAGCTAGTTTTTATTTTAAAGGTAGATCTTCCTTTAGATTCTTCTTACTTTTTAATTGCATTTCCATGCTTTTCCTTGATTATGTGTGGTTTACATACAGCCAGAATTTTAAGCAGACTTTATATTTAGATTTTTAGATTTCAGCCCTTCTGTGGCTGTTTTGCTCTTAGAATTTTTCTCCGAAATATCTAGATAATGTGCTATTTTGTTCTCTGTCATCTTCCACATTCAGTTGCTAAGCCTATGGTTCTCCACTACCTAGTTTGAGAAGGTTGAGTGGTTTGTGAAATACCCAAGGACGAAAACCTCAGACTTACAGTTCTCATCTTATACAACAGTCATCTGTATATATGCTGAAAATTTTACTTGAAGTTTTAAATTTTAGTGCTTTGACATAATTATTTTTAATAATTTTGAGTATATCTTAAAATCATTAACTATAGAAAGGATTGCCTGTTGTTACCATAAAGGTCTTATTTCTTTTTAAATGTATGGTCAGTTTAAAAGAAGCATCTAGAAAAATATTCCCAAAATGATAAGTAGTATTCATGTTATGGTGATAAAATTTCAATAACTTTTATTTTCATTTTTATATTTCTCTGCATTTCTTGATATTTTCTGCGAGAGTGTATGTTATCCTTATAATCAGGACAAAAGTATTTCTTTTTTTATTAATTTCATTTTGTATTAGTTTGGAAAAGCAAAAGCATGAAGCTGAGATGTAATTTTAGAGACTATTAAAGTCCTTTAACAAACAGAAAAGAGTTATTTGGTAATTAGCATAGTTTTATGTTTAATGCAAAATCTCACATTAAGGTGGTACTTGAGAAGATTTGTTGGGCTTTCACTCTTAAGTAGTTTACCATTTTATCTTATTTATGCTATTAATTTGTATTTAACAATACAAAATAATGTGAGTTCATGGTGTCTGATCAATTTCAGACAATTGATCAATACAAAATAATGTGAGTTCATGGTGTCTGATCAATTTCAGTCATAATTAACATAATTTAGCCACTTTTTAAGAGATTAATTTTTTTTCTATCAGGATAATCTCTTAACCTGAGAAAAGATACAATGAGATAATAATAGCTGCTCTACACTGAAAATTGACCAACTGCTTCAAACACTTTATTCATGTTTAAACTGTCTAATCTTCTTAATACCTTCACCAAGTGGGTTCAAATATGGTCCACCTTTTATAAACTATAAAACTGAGGTTTAAAAAATTAGTTATTCTCTGTGGTCATTAAATTAGTAAAGGACAGAGCTGGAATTTCTTGGATTTGAACCCAAGCAGACAGACTCTCTGCCCACCACTACACTGTCCTGTGGAGAAATGTGAGAATAGGGGTTGGGGAATGGTACCTCATGGCTAAAAGTAAATGGTAGACGATATTGCAAAAAAGAAGCTAGAGATATCCTTCAATGATCTAAGAAGGCTAAATTGAGCTAACATATTTCCCAGGGTGGTTTAGAGATGATGTCTGAAAATTTCTTCCAGATCTATAATTCAGTATCTCAGTTCTCAGCTATTTTGACCTAAGGAAAAACCTAGAAATAAATATCTTCTCACACCCTTCCCCACAGAAACTAACTTTTATTATTCAATCTTGGGCACTCAAGTCTCCTGTCATTTTTATTTCCAAAAAGTAAGGTTATGTATTAAGGTAAGTTAAGTGAAAAGAACACTGGAGAAGAATATGGCAGCTTCCCATTTTCTCCATTACTCTCTTCTTTCTTAGTGCTGAAACCTCCTGAGCTGCCTGACAAACTATATTTCCCTGCCTTCCTTTTAGTTAAGTATAGCAATATGATTAATTTCTAGGCAAAATAATGTAAGTTGAATTGAAATACACAAAGCCCCACCTTTCTAAAGGAAGATGCTTCTGTTCTATTTCTTCTTTTGTTTGTTTGTTTCCTTTTTTCTAGCTGGAAAAATGGATATAAGTGGAACTGTTGCTTTGAATCCAGACAGCAAAGCCACATATTGAGGATCACAGAGTAATTCTATTTGCCCTGGATCAGGTCTTCTGCATAGTAAAATGAGAGAAAATATGTCCTTCTATATCATCTAAATCATATATCTTATTACGTCTCTATTGCTGTGTAACCAGTATAACATGAAAATTCGGATTAATCTCATAATAAACACACAAGGGGGATAAACATGAAATACAAAACAGATGCTTCTAACTGGCTTTGCCATAGGTGGTGGAAGGCAAAGGGACATATGAGTTCAGACAATTAAGTTTGTAAACTCATCCTAGAAAAAGTGTTATGTACCTCATTGCTAAATTTCACTAGGGTCACCTTTGAAGTACTCCCCTTGGCAATCTGGTGACCATAGTGGTAGTCAACAATAAGTTATGTAGCACTTTTTCTTGGATGAGTTCACAAATCTCACTGTCCAACCTCATATACTGAAGGCTGGAAGTCTGGTGTCTCTTGGTATATTGGGGCAAAATCTAACAAAACAGCTATGTATGATAATTTTAGTTGTAGACCCTATCTTTACTGGAATTGCATATCTAGTATAAGTGGCTACAATAAAATCAAAATTTTGGTGTACTTTAGCCAATTCTTTCTATTTATAGTAAGTTAATAAAAAAACAGATTTAGGTAATCGATTGCTACTTTGCAACCAAAGATGGAAGGGAACAAAGCCATTCTAATAGAGAATTCTCTGCCCCAGGAATCATACTATGCATTCATCTCATAATATGAAGTGAAGACTTTTTTTGCAGGAAGGTTTTGTTTTCGTTGTCGTTTTATAGTTTTAGTTTTTGTTTTTAATAAAAAAAATCAGTGTCTGAGAGGGACCACAACAATGGTATTTCAATTCATAATTCTATCTGGATTAGAAACAGACCATGTTGGTTTGATAAAGAAGAATGGTTGGAAATTTAATATTTGCTTTTTCTTATCACTTGCCAGGTTATGGGCAATTTGATTGTCAAAGAGTAATTTTCTAAAGAGAAGGGATTATCTTGTGATGTGGGCTAGTCTTACTGGAGTTAAATAATATCTCAAAGTGGTTTTGCTTTGCATTTCTCTGATAATTAAAGATGATGAGGATTCTTTTCATGTGTCTATAGATCGTGGGTGTGGATGTGGAGAAAAGGGAACACTTCTGCACTGCTGGTGGAAATGCAAGCTACTAAGTTTCTTTTGGAGTTTGGAGAACACACCGAGATCTAAATATAGACTGCCATTTGATCCTGCAATTATTCTACTAGGTGTATATCCAAAAGACCAAAAATCACTTGGCAACAAAGATATCTGCACTAGATTGTTTATTGCAACTCAATTCATAATTGCCAAGTCATGGAAGAAGCCCAAGTGCCCATCGACCCATGAATGGACTAATATATTATGGCATATGTATACCATGGAATACTACGCAGCATTAAAAAAGATGGAGACTTTATCTCTTTTATGTTTACATGGATGGAACTGGAAAAGATTCTTCTTAGTAAAGTATCTCAGGAATGGAAAAAAAGATATCCAATGTATTCAGTGCTACTATGAAACCAATTTATAATCATTCACACTTTCATATGAAAGATGAATCACAACTATAGCCCTGGATGAAGGAGGGAAGGGGAGGGGGATAAAAGGGTGTGGGGTGCTTCTATAGAGGGAGGGTTAATGGTGGGACTACACCTATGGAGCATATGCAAGGATACAAGTCAAATCTATCAACTATAGAACATGAAAGTCTTACACATTGTGATTAAGAAAATGAGGTGAAAGCTATATTAATTACTAGGATGTAGCTACTCCAATTTGTACAAATAATCAACACATTGAATCCCACAAATGCATAAATATATTCATAATCTATGTATATATGACTTAATAAAAAAAAGAAAAAAAAAGAAAAGGGAGTATCTTAAACTATACTCATATTTATTGTTGATTATAAACCCTTTGGTGTGCTACCAAACCCACAATAATAGAAAATTAAAAATTAAAAAAGTAGAAGATGGAGGAATAGAAACATCTCCCTAGTAGCCACTTATGATGAGGTGGGGAAACTAACTCCAACCACCTCTGGCTGAGGGACCCTACCCAGGGACATCACTCTGGTGGCACAGTGAAATAGTAATGGACTATAGGAGCCAGTGAGGAGTTATGGAGCTGAGGACAATCAGCACAGAAGGCAAATGTTTGGGAATGGGCAGGGACCAGCCTGCCAGCCCACCAATGAAAGACTGGGAATAAGAAAGGGGGGTAATTGGTGAGACCACACCTACAGTGCATCTTAGAAAGGTACAAGTGACATTTACTGAATGTAGACTATAAAGGTCTTAACACAGTAACTAAGAAAATGCCATGAATGCTATGTTAACCAGTTTGATAAAAATATTTCAG
>CAUYON010060784.1:0-59778 GCA_963573935.1 Arctocebus calabarensis
TTTCAAGTGAAGGCTACAACCCAATTATTTCCACTTACTTTGAATTCCAACTTATTCAGAATTAAGAAACCTAAAACTCAACTGTGAAGTCCCTTCACAAATTTGTTCCTCATTTTGATGTCAATTGAAACCCCATTCTCTGCAACCCAGCCACATTTCAGCTCTGCATTTCATCTCCCCAGCAGGTTGTAGGGTCACGCCACCCCTGCCATCATTCTCTCATCCCCTTCTGCTCCCTGTGCCTGTCAGCACCAGGCCTGTCCACGTTCATTCAGGCCTCAGATGACTGTGGTGGTCCTGAGGTACCTGAATCTATACAGCCCACTCAGCTGCTGGGTGCCTTTTCTGGAGTCATCATAATCATGTCACTCACTCTCGCTCTCACAAATATTTCGTGCTTTCCTATTATCTGTTTTTAATGGCCTTTAGACCCATTTTTTCTTTAAAGATCTCCTTATCATTCAGACAAATTTAAAAACCTGCTATTCAATGAACAGACATTGGTATTCTTTCTGCCTGGAATATCATTCTCAATTCTAATACCCACCTTCAAAAGATTTTCTCTATTATCTAAGGCCCATCAGTGAAATCACATTCTTCTCCAAACTTATCCCAATTCCATTAACTTGATACTAATTTTCTTTTGTAAGCCCTCTTTGTCTTATCACTTACTAGTTATTTACTACTATATAAAAATGTTGCCATAAAACTTAGTAGCCTAAAGCATAAATATTTAAAATCCCAGTTTCTATGGGTCAAGGATCCAGACACTTCTTATCTGGGTCCTCTGGCTCAGGGTTTTATGTGCAGCTATAGGGCCGCTGGCAGGTGTCAGATTCTTGTTTGTTATTGGCCAGAGACATTAGTCCCTCACAACAAGGTGGCTAAGCTTCCTGAGAGCAAGGGATCCAAGAAATGGGGAGAGAGGGTCCTGATACAGATGCTGACTGGGCGAGCACAGTGACATAGCCCGTAACCCAGCGCTCTAAGAGGCTGAGGTGGATAGACTGCTCAAGCTCACAAGGTGGAGACCAGCCTGAACAAGAGCAAACCTTATTTCTACTAAAAATAGAAAACCTAGCGGAGTGTCATGGAGGCACCTGGAGTCCCAGCTACTCAGGAGGCTGAGACAAGAGGATCTCTTGAGCCCAGGAGTTTGAGGTTGCTGTGAGCTGAATGCCATAGTCCTCCAGCCTAGGGCAATAGAGTGAAACTCTGTCTCAAAAAAAAAGAAAAGAAAAAGAAATGGGCATATAAAAAGACACTGGTCGTTTTATATGCTCATTTCCAAAGTGACATCTCACCACTCTGCCCTATTCTAGTCCTAGTAATCGAGTTGCTAACTACACACAGAGGGGAGGGCACTACACACAGGCAAGACCATCTGGAGGCGCAGATCTTTGGGGCTCACCGCAGTGGCTGCCTACTACATTGTATATTTCCTGCATCATACCTGTGGACTTTTCTTAACCTCTCTGTTAAAAGGGTATATTGCTTATTTATTTATACATTTGTTACTTTTTTTAGACAGAGTCTCACTCTGTCACCCTTAGTAGAGTGCCTGTGACATCATAGCTCACTGCAACCTCAAACTCTTGGGCTCAAATGATCCTTCTGTCTCAGCCTTCCCTGTAACTGGTCCTACACATGCCCGCCATGAACCCCAGCCTTTTTTTTTTCTATTTTTAGTAGAGATGGGGTCTCACTCTTGCTCAGGCTCCTCTGGAACTCTTGAGCTCTAGCAGTCCACCCTCCTTGACCTCTCAGAATGCTAGGATTACAGGCCTGAGTCACCATGTCTGGCAAAAGGGTATATTTCTTGAAAACAAGGTATTTCATTTACCTTTACTTTCCTTTTAGTAGGTAGCCTGGGGTCCTGTCTAGAGACGCCCTTCAGTTTATGTTTGTTGAATTAAACCGAAGTTACCTGATTGATAAAAGAAGTGATGACTCTGGATACAGGTAGCAAAAGCAATGCCTCCTTTCTGAAGGACTTTGAGATTCTCTTTTTACAGGGAAAGCAGAAATGCCAATGCAGATTGAAGACGAAGAGGTTTACCTTACCTGGGCAGAATGGAAAAATGCTATAGAGCCATTGTCAGTCTTTGAATGTTAGGAGATTTCATTCTGAGATGGAGTGTTTCTAACCTTCTGGGGTGGAGTTGGGGGAATCTGAAATACCATGTGCCCAGGGCAGAAAGTGACTAAATACTCTCTTTAAATTGAGCATTTGCACAGATATAAAGACACATGCATAATTACGGCCTTATTAACTTTCTTTTCCATCTATCCTGAATATTCAGTCTCATCTGGGTGTGGCTCTTTTGCCTTGACAACATCAACCTCCTCTTTTCTCGACTCTGCCTCTCTTCTTTCTTTCTCTTTTCCTCTCTCTTATTTAAACAGAACAGCATGACTGTAAAACATCTTGCTCTCTTTCTACACTTAGACTACCTTTTTTCTCTTTAATCACTATCAGTTTTCTGTTCTTATATTTAAGACATTTGTCCCTGCCTTCATATTTAATTCTAGTTCTTCCTAGTCCACATCCCTTTCCTTTCATTTCCGCTCCTCCTTTCCTTCATTCTGAGTTTTTCCCCTGCCAAAGCTTTCCTTTCTTTGCTAGGTAAATGCCCTTGGATCACTCAGATTCCCCTTAAGGCTCATGACTAGGAAGTCTTTCCAAGTATTCTTCCCATCACGATTATTTGTTTCTCTGCCAAGAAAAAAGACAAATTCACACTCTTCACATGCCTAACACTTTTCAAGGCATGAAAAGTTGATATTTCTGTAGTTCATTGCCTGACAAATAGAAAACCCTTCAGACAAGCAATATCTTGTGCCTTCTACAACTGTAAGGTGCATATGGGGATCCAACCAACCCACTGTGATTGCTCAGTGGACGGTGCACAAGGAAGGCGGTGCTCAGAACTCTCCGCTGCCCCCTAGAGATGCTAAGGCGAACTGTCATAAGCAAATTCCTTGACCCAGAATTTACCCATTCCTAACACATTTTAAATTTTCAGCAGGGAGCGAATTTTTTCTGAGCTTATCCATTTTGCAAACTCCAATGTCTGCAGATTGAAGGGAGAGCTTGACATCGTGCATTACATCGAAAGCAGGCTGTTGCTATCAGCCCCAGAGGAATGATAGCCCAGCATTAATCTTCTGGGTATTTTTTAGGAAATCTTGAAATCTTTAGTCCTACGGGAATGTGATTTTTTAAGTGCTAGAAGCCAATTTAATCTTTAAATATACCTCTTTGGGGCCATATAGGACATTTCTATGATCCAAAAATGGACCCTGTACTATCATAAAAGTTTCATGACCTTTCCTATACATCCTCACCAAGTCCTTGTGCAGTGTCACATGTGACGTTTCAGGATCAAATGAAGATAATTGAAGAAGTGACATAATTTCCACAATGGCTGTCAAAGAAGGCTAAAAGATGTCATGCTCACTTAGAACAGTAGGTTAGGGTAGGTAGCTTACTAAAATAAATTCAGTTCTTATTAAACAATGAGGGTGAATGCTTCTTGATTCTTTGGAAAAATCAAGCACAAATATTGAAATATTGAAATGTTTATAAAAATTCATACCTATCCTCTAAAACCCATCAGCAGTGAAGAAAAAATGGAAGATCAAATACTACCCACATCTCCCCTGTGGCTTGGAAGTGGGTCTATAGTCTCTGCTATACAAGATTTAAGCAGAAGAACCTATGGGTATAAGTTGCAAAATTTTTTACTTTAAAGAAGTTGCCAGTTAAATTTCTTACAACAGCCCTTAGACATACTCCATAGAAATTTAAGTAGCAACTTACTTAAAACAATAAATCTATTTCTAAAAGCCCCTTTGAGGCTGACATCAAGTGGTTGAGAGCCACCACAGCCAGTCTTACCATAGTACTTTGCACCACCTGAAATGATCATATTTATTGATTTACTTAGATGTTTGGTGTCTGACTACACTCACCAAGGCATAAGGGAACTTGTGGGTGTTGTTCTATACTATTTCCCCGCTGCCTACAATGATGCCTGGCACTTAGTAGGGGATCAGGAAATATTTGCTGAATGAATACAGCCTGATATCAAGGAGTTTCTGTAGCAATTATGTGAACATGCCAGGAATTCAGAGTCTTCCAGAGGGAGGGGGGCAGGCCTTAACTCTTTCTTACCAAGCTCTGGCTCTGTCCTCCACCTTATAAAGGGATAAAGATTCAGCTTTAAAGTTAATGACTGGAAAATAAAATGAGAACAGAGAACAATGATGGAGTGGCAGTTTTAAACATCCATTAAACAGATACTTCTCCTTGTGCAAAGGAAATGTCCCTGTGCTTTATAGGTCAAAACTCAGATTAGTGGCCTCATGCCTACAGGCTCGGGACGCATGAGGCCTGAGAATTTGCACTTCTGAGTTCCCATGTGATGCTTGTGCTCTTGGTCCAGGGGCTGTACTTGGAGAACTACCAATATAAACTGTGAAAAATTGTCCAGGTGTCAAATGCTAAGATCATTCACCCATATACTCCACTCTACCACCATACCCTTTCTATACAACCTTAACTGTGGCCATGTCTTTCAACATTAAACTATTTTCCCTTGTGGGAGACAATTTCTTTAATAGTTATGAGGCAATCTATTCACCGCAGAATACAGAAGACAGAAAGAGGAAACTGGCAATTCTTTATTATTAACCACAAAGTAGTGGTTTATTACCATGAAAACCAAGTAGATCAAATAACACAAAGATACATTCCAAGGATGCATAAACTGTAATCATTGGTTAATGTGTGTGGGGGTTGCTCTTTAATGGTTACTGAGAACCCACAACGTGCTAAATCTAAGCTGAGGGGCTTTTAATCCCCTGATGTCACGGTGATGGGCCCAACACGAACTGATGTGCTATGTTATAGACTTTGTCAGTATTCTATTATAAATTAAAATTCAATTTTTTAAAATCCAAGTGCAAAATAGAGGTAGAATAAAGGTAGCTTCTCATTGTCAATTTATCATCAAACACCTCAAGGAATGTAAATGCTGTTTTCTAGTTTCTTTTTTTTAGTGACTAAGGTCAAAATCCAACCCAGTTGGTGTTTGTGTGTGTAAACATGGTCATTTTCTCCATTTTCTTGTTTTCTAGAGTCCAGTTTCAATTATCATCAGTTTGAAATATGTTCAAGCACAGTAGTAATGAATATATTCACAGTACTTGCGACATGTCAGATACTGTGCTAAAAATTTTATATGTATTAAAATTTATTTGATTCTTATAGTGACAGTTTGAATCACTATCCCCACTTCATAGATGAAGAAACCGAGGAATAAAAAGGTAGAATAGAATCTATTTCCACTGCTTGAACTGGTCACTGTGCTAGGCAGAGACGAGTATGACAATTGTGCCTCCTGACTTTTTTGTGTTGTTGTTGGGGGGAGACAGGGTCTTACTTTGTCACCCTTAGTAGGTGCTATGATGTCATAGCTCACAGCAACCTCAAATTCTTGGGCTCAAACAATCCTCTTGCCTCAGCCTCCCCAGTAGCTAGGACTACAGGCACCTGCCACAATAACTGACTACTTTTTTATTAGAGACGGGATCTCCTTCTTGCTCAGGCTGGTCTCTAACTCCTGAGCTCAAGTAGTCCACCTGCCTCAGCCCACAGAGTGCTAGGATTACAGGCATGAGCCACTGCACCTGGCCTCCTCCTGACCTTTTAAGCTACGCTTCAAAGAACAAATTCAAGAATCCAAGGTTTAGGGAAGAGCATGAGCTCAAGGCATACAGGCCTAAAAGTGCAAAAGGTGTTGGAGAATGGCAAGTTGTAGTTATATTGGTCTGTAAGTTAAATGCAGAGAGGTAAGCAGAAAAGAAGGGACAAATGTAGTTAGCCCTGAGTGCCATGACTTGGGGTCTGGAGTGGAATGGAAACACACAGAAACATCTCCTAAATGTGTCCTACAGAAACATTTCCTAAATTTCAGTCATTCAAGTAATACCATCAGAATTATCATCACATCTGTGCACCATTTACACTATTTATAATTTCATATTTAAAATAACTTTCTTGAAACATGTATACATGTTTTTTAAAGAATTTCATATGACTATAAATGTGAGACGCATGTCCTTTGCCAAAAATGGAAAATACCTATAAAAATAAATAGATGATTTACTTAAATAATAAAAAATGCTCATCCCTCTTAAATTAACTCATGCACCAGAGTTGAAACCCACATCCACATTTGGGAAACTAAAATTGCGGCGATGAATCAAAAACCAACGTTCTCATTGACTGAGTTTTGTTCCTATATTTTCTTTCACTTACATGTATTTTTTAGCTTAATGAACCAAGCTTAATTTATTTTGTTTTATATGAGATCTCAAAACTCTTTTCCCTTAGCTCATTGAGCTCATAAAATATTTGGTTGCTTGTGTTTTTTTTTTTCATATAAAGTTAAATTTTCATGTCACTGTCCTGCTAAGATTTAAAAGCTGTTTTGTAGGTCAGCTATTTTAAATTCCCCTTGGTGTTTCGACATTTCTCTGCACCTCCAGCAGATGTCTGATCAATGGGGCTGCAGGGCCACAGTGCCATTGCCATGGTGGCTGCAATTTAAAAGGGCTTTTAATGCAGAAGGTGACTATTTTCCTAGAAAAACCCCCTCTATGTAATAAGTTCCCAGACAGCTATTTCTATAGAAAGCTATGGCCTTTGTTATTCAAAGAAACATGTTTTATCCTCATAGATTCAGGTGATAGGTTCTTTGTTCTCAGTAGAAAAGAGAGGAGATATGTTATGTGGCTGTGTGTGTGTGCGGGCCTGTGTGTGTTTAATAACAGATAGTCAAGAAATATAGGACTGTGGGGATAGAAGAAAGTTTTCTTCCCCTTGTATTTCTTTCCTTTCTTTATTCCATTGTTGTTAATTTCAGGAGAATAATACACTGAAACAGCCAGAGTCTGAGCCAGGAGTGGGGAACCTGCGGCCTTGCGGCCTCACCTGTGGCCTTTCAACTGAATCCAAATTTTACAGAATAAATTGTTATAATACATTGGACTAACTAACCTTAACACCCCCATCTCCACCTCCAGGGCTGGACCATTTCAGAACACATGCCTTTACAATTCTTAAGTGACAGAGCCTACATGTTTCTATAGTGTGAATTATCCCCTAATCTAGAAAATGATCCCACTGATACCTGATCCTACTAGTTTAGTTTAACTCTTTTTTTGTTGTTGTTTGTTTGTTCTTTTTGTAGAGAGGAGGTCTTGCTACGTTGCCCAGGCTGGTCTTGAATTCCTGGCCTCTTTCTTTCCTTCTTTCCCCTTTCCCTTCCCCTTTTCCTTCTTTCCTTCCTTCCATTTTAGAAATAGGGTCTTACTCTGTCACCTAGGCTGGAGAGCAGTAGCATGATTACAGTTCCATAGAAACCTCAAATTCCTGGGCTCAAGCCATCCTCCTGCTTCAGGTTCCTGAGTAGCTAGGACTACAGGTGCACACCACCATGCCTGGCTAATTTTCTTATTTTTTATTTTTTTTGTAGAGATGGGGTCTTTACTATGATATTGCCCAGGCTGGTGTTGAACTCCTGGCCTCAAGGGATCCTCCTGCCTTGGCCTCTCAGAGTGCTGGGATTATAGGCCTGAGTCATGAGGCCTAGCCTAGTTTCACTCTTTTATTCCTCATATATATGGAACATGAGTGGAGCTGGATGTAAACATCTATATCCAAGTCTGCCACTTTTTAGCTGTGAAACTTTGGGAAGATCATTTGACCTCTCTGAGCCTCTATTTACTTATATGTATAAGCATTTCTCAAAGTTTTAATAGCAATCGAAATGAGATCATGTATGCTAAAGTTCTCCACAAATTGCTAATGAAGTGTTACATAAAAGAAAGATATGCTAATAGCAATCCAAATCTTCCTAACATTCTTTATTCTCAGGCCAGAATTTCCAAACATTTACAAATTTTTCCAAGCTCCTATAGAAAAAATATAATTTTTTTCACTTTTCTCTAAGAATGCTCAGGTGGCTTAAATATCTATGAAAAATTCTACCTAAGAGGGAATATTCTGTTCGCTTGCCAGCAAATTCCCTCTCCTGTGGGATGGACGAAGAAAAACTAGTCCTAGTTTATTTTAGGAATAACCAAATGTGATGACTTCAGAAGATATCCCACCCCAAATCCTTAAGATGTGAAAGTCTGTCTGGAGGAACCTTGTTGTAAATAGGGACACGTCATGCACCTGAAAAACAGGACAGTGGAGTACAGGTTTCTTGTCTATCATGTTCTCTCCAGTGAGTGCCTTCTGTTTGCACTCTTCCTCTTGTAAACATTCCTCTCAGGATCACACTTTCCTGCTCACTGTTGCCCTGGAAGAGATTTGCTTTAAGTTTAAACCCTCAGAACACTTATCTGCCAGAACCAAGACCTGCCATGCCTGTAAAGCCAGCAGCGGGCCACCTTCACAAACAGAAGAGAATATCTGGACGCAGGACAGAGAGGTAAGGCTAAAGGGAGGTAGGAGAACTTCCAAGGGAGCCTCCTAATGTATCTCCCTGTATCACAATGAACTAAAAGATTTGTCAGATTAAAAATAGAAATAATTGTAATAGAGAAAATTATAAGATCACCCCAAATAAGCTGAGTTATATGGTTGCTGTGGGAGATTTATATCCACGATTTTATTAATATAATAGCTTTTGCTGTTAAAAACAGTGTATTTTTTCTTTGTTGGCCAGTATTTCCTTTCTAATGTTTATACTGCAGGGTGTTCAGCAGAAGTAACATGCCAGGGTCACAGCTTTCTCCCCCTCTATGCACAAGTTACTTTTACCCTGTTTCTGGCTTGTCTCATAAACAGGGAGTGTGGAGAAAGAAACAGAAAATGGACTAGTAAGAGTTCATCTTCACTGCATAAACAGGTATTGTGAGGAAAAAGACAGAAAATGGACCAGTAAGAATTCATCTTCACTGCAGGAAAAACTCAAAGCATAAGATTCTGGTGCTAAATCAATAGAAGGATGCTTGGATATGAAGGACAATCAAATGTTATGGCTTCAATGTCAAACTTCATATCTCAGCTAAAGCTAATATGTTATTAATGTATGTACCAAGTAGTCTGTTTGGTAGAAAATACTTAAAGGTATGAAAAGAGTAACATGCTCCTACATTAGCGGGTAGTTGCCCATCAGTTGTGAGGTGCAGCAGCCTGTGTGTATGTGAGTAGTCAGGTGCTGCCCCCACTGGTGAAAGGAGGGCAGTGTCCTCTCCCTTCTGCATTACTCGTAGCCCAGAGAACAGAAACAGCACAAGAAAGGATAAGAATGTCATTTAATGTTAATTATAATAAACATAAAAATAAATAAAAATACGTTTTTAAAGAAAAAAAAAAAGAATATCACATCTAACGTGAGTCTTACTGGTTCCTGGGGAACATGAGCTTGAATTTCGCCAGCCTTCAGTTCTCAAGAAAATGAAACCAGCATGATGAAAAATTCAGATAGACCCAGAACACATGGCCAAACCCGTTATTTTTCAGCAAAGCTAGAAAGCAGCATACTCAATCAGGAGATCAGAAAAGGAAAATAACAAAGCTCGGAAATAACAAAGAAGAGCCTTCCCCATCAACTGCACACATACTCATGGGTTGTTCCTGAATTAATATAAGCCAACCAATTCCCAAATGAAAGGTTTTCACTTTGAATATTTAGGGACACTGACTAACAAAAAGTGTGGCTAAATCTTTTCACTTTGAAAAGCAACGACACGGAAGTTGGACCAACGACTATGAAATTATTTTTGTATAAGTACTAGAGTCTTTATTAACACACATACGAATTTCTAATCATAAGGGACCAGTTTGAAGAAGTATGATATATCCTGACAATGGAATATTCGGCATTAAGTTTCATGCTTTTGAATAGTTTTTAATAAAATAGGAACATGTCCACAATATCCTAGTAAGAGAAAAAGCAGATGGCAAACTATTCATATATTATGCTCCATATCACACGGTTATAGATATATACACAGAAAAAGACACTGGCAAGAAATAGGAAAAAAATGTAACTTAATTCTTTGTAGGTGTGGATATAGGTAAATTTTGTTTTATTCCTTCCTCAAATATTTTTAATAAATATGCATTACCTTTGCAAGAAGAAAGTTATAAACATTGCTTTTAGCCTGGGTACAAAAAGAGTCCTCGAACCTCTCTGCCATGCTTTCTTCTTCAATATCACTACTGGAGAAATATTATAACCTATAAATGTGAAAACTAGTTCAGAGACTTGGGAGCTAACCACAGATATCTGTCATGAAGTACAAAACTCAATAACATTTAAACAAGATGGATGAAAGCCATTGTTCGGCTTTGGGGGCGCTTTTCATTTTACTGTGTGTCCTTAAGCCAAAGTGAAGCCAGCCCTTCGGTCTCTGGCTCAGTCCTGCCGTTTTCTCCCTATCAGGGTGTATACGTTTGCAAAGTAAAGTCAGCCAAGGTTATCTTGTTCTTTATCCTTTTCATTCAGTACCTGATAACAACCAGCGCTTGAGGACAACCAGCCTTTCTGACATGATGTTTCTGAAGTCTGGTTTCCCAATACACCTCACTCTTCTCTTTGAGGTATTTCACAAATGTATGCGGGGGTAGCAGCTTGGCATTGTGGACTGAGCCTGAAGCTCAGTGCTGAGACTTGACAGGTTAACAGCCTACTTCCCTCCCACCCTGAGGCTGCCCCCAGTAATCCCTTTCTAGAGCCCTAGGAAAGGCAAACAGTGTGGCCCAAGACTCTCAAAGCTCAGGGAACAAGGGAACACTTTCCTAGGAGGGGCTATGATAATCACAACTTGGGAAAACACCCCCAAACATGCAACCCAGTGGCCCTGTTTGTACACTGCCATAGGTAAAATATGTGTTAGTGGTGTTTTACTTTCCAAGCAATACAAAGCGTCAACCCAATGTTAGACAATATTAAACAGTAAGAAGGAAAAGTTTATAGAAACGTTAAACGTCACAATAAGCACCATTTTTCTTACAATGTTTTTTTTTCCCCCAGCTACTAGGAAAACTACAATACTAATTTGGTGGTGGCTGTCCTTTGCTCATGGTAGGTGCTCAATAACAATATGTAAGAAGGAAAGAGAGAAGAAAGGATGGGAAAAGAGGAGAAGGGGAGGGGATTGTGAAGGGAGAAAGTCATAGACAAGGACATACTCAATTTTGAGAACTTTCCAAAGTCATGCCCTGGTGTTCTTAACAGTTCCAGAACTCAACACTTCTCTCTATTAAGGAATTCTCCCTATAGCTAATACAAACCCTCTTGGCCTGATTTTAAGCCCACTCACTCTGGCTCTGTCTCAGAGGAGAAAGTGAACCGCTGCTCTCCATGCTCAATGCAATCATTCCTCATACATTTAAAGAGAGTAAGTCATCGCCACATTGCCTTTCTTTTCTTCCCCTTAAATTCCAATTCCCAAAGCTTTTCTCCATGGATCCTGTTTTCTAATCCCTTAATCCAATGGTGCCTATTAGTACTCGGTTCAAAGTTGATAAAAATAGCATGTTATTAAGTGGTGGTATCAGGAGATCCTGAAGGGACACCCGGACAGATGGAGCTTCTGTTCCACCCCTTTAGATGCCTTCTGGAGAGGCTGGAGAAAGCATGGAGAGCCCCCGGCCACTCCCCTGCAGCTGGGAGGTGGAACCCAGTTTGTGCAGGGCTGCCACCAGACACTGTAGACACAGGCCTACTCAGTGATGCCTCACACTGTGCTGGACACGCAGGCGCAGTGGGAGGCAGACAGGTGTGCTTCCCGTGTTCATAAGCAGTCCGTCAGTCCATTTGTGTGTGAGGAGAAGGGATGCAGAGGCTGTTTTGTTTTGTCAGTTGAAAGGGTTCAAGTGATATCTGCCACAGCAGTCATCAGCCTCTATTTATCACTATTATCCAAGTTGGTCACTGTGGAATATGATCGTTGTAGTCCTTAGGTGCTAGAACCACAGAGTGTCCACACCCTGGACTTAGTGCTATCTCCTGGATTCAAGGTCTCCAAGGACACAGACTGTCCCTTACTCTGTCCCCTCCATCCAGGCTGCAGGTGCTGGATAGATAGATAGAGCACCCATCTTACCATGTGGCTGCTGCTGCAGCTCTGGGGTCTTCCTTGTCTCAGTCTGGTGCCCCTTCTTCCCTCTCCCACTGGCCCACCCATTAATTCATAAGCACTGTTGTGGGTCCAGAAGGGTCTGCTGAACACTTTCATTTCTAGCCCTTCACACCTAGATAGATGTGGCTGTGGCCCCTCAGCGTTGCAAGCCATAGATAGTTACAAGTTTGGGGAGCCTAAAGAATGACCCAAACAAACTAAAAATGGTTTAATATACATGTGGAAGGGCATTTTCTGGTAGGAGGAGGCAGGGAAGAAGAAGTGGGTTCACAAAACCCACCCCTTATCTCTTTGGGGAAAAGACAAGCAGAGAGGCAAATCTTATACATTCTCCTTTAATCTCGACCCAGACCGTCCCTTTAAGGTCTGTTTACATCTTACAACCTAAAAATGCACCATCATCATTTCTTGAAGTCATTACTCAGAACACACCCCCACTGCATTTCATTTTTATTATCCCCATTTTAGGAACGATTAAATGGAAGCAGAGAGCAGTAGCAATGAAGCAAATCATGAGAGGCTCCAATAGAGACAGAAGCCTTAAAGCTTGTTGGAACAGCGTCTCTGTGCCAGACTATTTTTAATGCAAGTTTATGCAGCTGTCCTGCACTTGGAGAGTCTAACAGATGAGCCCGCTCTGCACTCAATGATTTTTTCACCATTTCTAACCCTTTCCAGCTCTCCATGCTATGGTTGTGTGTTCATGTGTGTGTATGGTTGTCCTTAAATGTCCTTCTCCACAACCCTACACCCCAGAGAGATGTTCTTGGCTTCTTGTAAATATGATTCTAATCCAGAGATCTCTTTATTCTTCCAGCTGCCTATCCCTTCCAGAGGTTGGTTATATGGGATCTCATTAAAGATTCACAAGAAATGATAGTGTTTGGTTTTTATTAAAGAAAAATATTAGGAAAATATACCAAATTTGTATATGCTTGCAGTATTTTTAAGGAAATACATAAAAAATTGGCAACAATGATTGCTCTGGGGAGGGTTCCAGAAATTGGGAACAGCATTGCTCTGGAGATAGGAACTCGAGATCTTAGATGAAAAGACTCTTTTCCTGGATACTCTCATACCATTTGACTTTTTATCATGTGCAAATACTACCTTAAAAAATTACAAAAGAAGGGTGAGGGCTAGCAATTAGCAATTGCTGAATATTGACTATAATTCAGTCTAACTGGTATTTAACTATAAAATCTCACTTCATCTTTGCAAAAGCCTTATGTAAAACCTTATTTTACAAAAGGATATTTGTCACCTGCTCAGGTTTGCACAGCTGATCGAGGCAACATGTGGAATTGAACTCAGTTCTTCCTGATTTCCAGAACCATACACCACATGATGTTGACTTCAGTTTTTTTTCCAAAGGAACCCAATGGGGGTTGGTGGTAGAAGTTACTTTTAAGAACCTGAAAGAACACTGTGAAATCCTATAACGTGGTTTCCGTCAACAACTGAATCAATCTTCCGACCCCCACATGCAGGCCTCCACTGTACAGTGAAGATTTCTCTCCAGTCCTCCACTGGCATGGGACCACCCACTCCAGAGGGGGGAAAGGTCCCTGTTATTTTTTAATTGTTTGGTATGCATTGAGGGCACAAAGAATTAGATTACATTGATTGCTATTTGTTATGCAAAGTCCCTCTTGTCATTGTGTCCCACACCCAAGAGGTGTGCCATATATCATGACCTCCCATCCCATTCTCTCCTCCCTCCTCCCCGATCCCTCATTCCCCTACCCTACCCCTTGTATTAGATCATCTACTGCCTTCATATTAAAATAGAGTAAATGGGATTCTTGCTTCTCCATTCTTGTGATGGTTTACTAAGAAGAATGTGTCCCCCCCCCATCCAGTTAATACAGAAGATGTAAAGTCTCCATCTTTTAAATGGCTGACTAGTATTTCATGATATACATATACCACAACTTGTTAATCCATTCCTGGGTTGCTGGGCATTTAGATTGTTTCCATGTTTTTGGCATTTGTAAATTGAGCTGCAATAAACTATCTAGTGCAAATATCTTTATGATAAAATTATTTTTTTTTCTTCTGGGTAGATGCCTAGTAATGAGATTACAGGATCAAATGGGAGGTCTAATTTGAGTTCATTGAAGATTATACATACTTCCTTCCAAAAAGGTTGTATGAGTTTGCAGTCTCACCAGAAGTGTAAAAATGTTCCTTTCTTGCCAGCATCTCCAACATTGAGACTTTGTGATGTGGCCCATTCTCACTGGGGTTAGGTGATATCTCAGGGTGATTTTAGTTTCCATTTCTCTGATGATCAGGGACAATGAACACTTTTTCAAATGTTTGTTAGCCATTTGTCTGTCTTTGCCACAGAAGGTTCTGTTCATCTCTTGCCCAGTGGTAGATGGGATTGTTTACTCTTTTTCTATTGATTAATTTGAGTTCTCTGTAGATTCTAGTTATCAACTCTTTGTCAGATTGATGCCCTACAAATATCTTTTCCCATTCTGAAGGTTGTCTTTTTGCTTTACTTGTTGTGTCCTTAGCTGTGCAGAAGCTTTTCAGTTTAATTAAGTCCCATTTGTTAATTTGTGCTATTGTTGCAATGGTTGCTGAAGTCTTTATCATAAAATCTTTCCCCAGTCCAACACCATCAAGAGTTTTCCCCCACACTTTCTTCTAAGAATTTTACTATTTTGTGTCTCAGATTTAAGTCTCTTATACATTTTTTTTTTGTAGTTTTTGGCCACGGCTAGGTTTGAACCTGCCACCTCTGGCATAAGGGGCTGGCACCCTACTCCTTTGAGCCACAGGCACTGCCTGTCTCTTATGCATCTTGAGTCAATTTTTGTAAGGGGTGAAAGATGTGGTTTGAGTTTCACACTTTTACATGTGGTTATCTAGTTCTCCCAGTACCATTTGTTGATTCTTTCCCCCACTGAATGTTTTCATTTGGTTTATCAAAGATCAGATAGCAAGTAGAGACTGGTTTCATCTCTTGGTTTTCTATTCTGTTCCATATGTCTATGTCTCTATTCTTGTGCCAATATCATGCTTTTTGGGTTACAATGGATTTGTAAGATAGCCTGAAGTCTGGTAGGGTGATGCCTCCAACTTTGTTTTTATTGCCAAGAATACCCTTAGCTATACGGGTTTTTTTCTGGTTCCATACAAAATGAAGTATTATTTTTCCAATTCTTTAAAATATGATGTTGGTGTTTTAATGGAGATTGCATTGAATCTGTAGATTGCTTTGGGTAGAATAGACCTTTTTGACAATGTTGACTCTTCCCAGCCAAGAACATGGTATGTTCTTCAGATCAAGTAGGCTTTATCCAAGAGATGCAAAGTTGGTTTAACATATGCAAATCCATAAGTGTAATATACCATATTAACAGAGGCAAAAGCAAAGACCATATGATCCTTTCAATAGATGCAGAAAAAGCATTTGACAAAAATCAGCATCCTTTTCTAACAAGAATAATTAAGAAAATAAGCATAGGAGGCACATTTCTTAAGCTGACTGAAGCCTTCTATGACAAATCCACAGCTAACATCATACTGTACAGTGTAAAACTGAAAGCTTTCCCACTTAGAACTGGAATCAGACAAAGATGTCCACTATTGCCACTATTATTCAACGTAGTTCTGGAAGTTCTAGCCAATGCAATCTGGCGAGAAAAGGCTATAAAGGGCATCCAAATGGGGGCAGAGGAGGTTAAACTTTCCCTCTTTGCTGATGATATGATCTTTTACTTAGAAAACCCCAGAGACTCAAGCGCAAAACTAAAAGTCATCAGAAAAAACAGTAATGACTCAAGGTATAAAATCAGGGCCTAGAAATCAGTAGCCTTTGTATATACCCAAAATTGCCAAGTTGAGAAGCAAATCAAGGCCATAATTCCCTTCACAGTAGCTTCAAAGAAAACAAAATACTTAGTAATATTCCTAACAAAAAAGGTGAAAGATCTTTTCAAAGAAAATTATGAAACCCTAAGAAAGAAAATTACAGAAGAAAGGTTCCAGATGTCACACTCTCTCCAAGAAACCTCTCTGTCTAACTAGAGGATATTTGAGGTAAAAGTGAAATAGCTCAGGAGAGTTAGAGTCAAAATCCTGACTGTCCTAAGCATATAGCGTTCTTCATTTTTTAAAATCAATTATCTCAGAGCAGTCCCTTTGAGCCAGACACTCCCTGAAGGGCTTTGGATTACAGAGGTGAACAAGGTCCTTGGTCCCAAGAAGAATCCATGCAAGAGTGAAGAGACAGGAAATGAGTGAACAGGTAAGCAAATAAGACAGACACCAGATAATATGTATATTGGAGAAGATTAAAATAAACCATTAGCTAGAGTGACTGGGTGCCACCCTTAGCATGGGCCATCAGGAAGGGTATTTCCGGGGAGATGATATATACCTAAATGACAAGAATGACACACATGCCCTGGGAGCTACTGCCCTTCAAAACAAATGAAGCTTCTTTTGTATGCTTCAGCTCCTACCCCAATTTCCATTTCAAGCTTCTATTTATTTATAACATGAATTTGCAATCCTAGATGTTAGAGCCAGCAAGGACCCTAGAAGTCTTAGTCTTATGCCGTCATTTTAGAAATCAGGAAAGAAAGATGTAGAAAAGGTTAAAATGCCAGATTCATGGCTAGACTAGTAATTGAGAGTCCTGTCTTTAGCTAACGTTCTTTCTACGAATCCAGATTCCTTCCCTGGTTGTATTTGCAGTGTCTGACTCTTCCCTACTGAGTCTTCACCTGGATGCCAGCCTCCCTGGAGTCCACAGACGCTAAATCCTCCCTGGACCACAGGGGAATTACTGGAGCATTGTTAGTCATCTTGAGAATATATCTTAGGAACTAAGGTGACAGTAAAGGGGAATAAATATGGACTCTTCATAGTCCAATCAATCTCACCACACCCCAGTCATGTGCTAGAGCTGTGCCTCTCGCCTGCCACTCCTCCCTGCCTACAGATAAACCATAACAAGGCCTTCCAAATTAGGAGTGGGGTGTGTGCACAGCCCTGAGAACTCAGTGAATGTTAAACATCGGTCTCTTGCAATATTCCCTGGTTTAAGCAAGTCAATATGAAAATGCTCTACAATATGATCTCAACCCCTCCCAAAATACTTTACAAAAAGATTAACCACAGAATTCCTTTAAATAGCTAGTTCTTTTAGTATATTTGAAGTATGATCTATAGAAATTCAATCTACATAAAGATTTTATCCCCCTCCCCCCAAGAACAGCTATTATATTAGGAGCAATAGCATAAGCTTGGACTCTTAATGATAGGTTTTGGACTCTTTATTATGTAATGGTTCTTATTCATGTCACAAATATTTATTGAACTGCTCTATGCAATATACTCTCCCAGGTCAGGAGAGGACACAATGAGATAAAGAAACAGCCTCTGCCCTTTGGAAGCATGCACATGCCCACATAAACACAGGGCAGACGTGATGAGGGCTACCAGAGACATATGGACAAAAAGTTACAGGAAATGAGGGAGTAAGAGATGATAGCTCAGTCAAAGATCAAGGAAGAAGGCCGCAACATTTTAATAGGGTTCCAAAGGATTGTTGTCATTTGTACAATTGGACAATTCATTCCAGGCAAAAGAAACATCATGTCATGTTGTGCAGGGGGCAGGGCACACAAAGACGCATTCCTGGAACAGAAAGGCTCCCAGTGCAGCTTGAGGATGAGACAGGAAGACATGAGAAAGAGAAGACAAGCTTAGACAGTAGGTGAGAACCTTAAATGCAGGAATGAATAACATCTAGACCCCAGCCATAAACCACAAAAGCCTTGAGCAGGTTTGGGGCAGAGAAAGAACAATACAATAGTTGCACATTAGGAAGCTCATTCTAACAGCCTCACATAGGACTAATCTGAACGGATAAAGGCCAGCATCAGAGATGAGGAGGCCCATTTAAAAATGACCACATGGTTCCTGAATCATATACAAAATAAAGAACAAATTCAGGAGCTAGAATAAAAGTAGAATTGATGAGGGAAGAGATCTAAATCCCAGGAGGGAGTGTCTAGTTCCAGAAAGGGGTGGTGGGTCATAGACCTTGGATTCTGGCCTGACAAAGAGAGAGAAGTCAGCATGGTGGTAAGCTGTGTCTCTTTAAGAATGGATGGTTTGGAGATGCCTCTTGCTGGTGACAGTAATCATTGAGTCTACCTTATAAAAGCTGCCCCAGCTGGGTGTTTCTATGCCACCTATGAAGCCTCAGTTATTAATAACTCCTCTTCTGGAGAGAGAAAGAAGTACCTATCATAAATGAGGGGCCCAGAACACATCTCAAATTATGAAGTCTCCAGTATTGCAGTGAAAGCAGCTTGATTAGTGTGGAGCACAGAAGCTCAGGGAACAAGCATTTCTGTATAAAGGATAACTCAGTGGAGGGTGGGCAACTTTAATCAAGAACATCAGGCATAATTGAAGTCTCATATCTGTGCCTTGACAAGAGGAAACACAGGCTAGACCGAGACCTTTCGATTTGAAGAATTAGGGCTTGGGTGGGGCTGCCTGAGCTGAGCCTGCCTAGTTTCCCTGGTGAGCACCTCCACAACTAGCTGTCCGGGGCTCTTTGTGACAAGACTGCAAATGTCCAGCCACTGGTCGCTTTTCTTGACAACGCTCTGTAGAAACATACAGCTGAGTTTCTGTTCCAGTCAGAACCATGCTGACATTGTAAGGCCTGTTCTCAGCCAGTAGGCCCGTGGAGTCTGTAGAGTTGGTCTTCAATCAGTTCCCCAACATGTTTTCTTAAAACAGAAATATCATAAACCAAGGGGTCTTGGGATAAAGTGTTTTGGGGAAATGCCACATTAAATAAAATCAAACATGTGTCTTTGCTATAAGACATCTTTGAACATTCGATTGTTAATATGTTCTGAGAATCTCCTAGAATGAGAAACAGTACATAGCATCTCCCAACATTATTTATTGGCAGAACAATCTTCCAGAAAAATGTCTCAAGGGACAAATGCCCAGTAGAATGTGGAGAAAAATGGGTAATGATGTTACTCTCAGGAATATTAGCATTTAACTAAGATTTAAAAAAACCTAATACTACTTAGTGCCCACTACATGTTAGACACCCTTTTAAACACATATATTAATGTATTTAATCCTTGTATATGTAGGTGCTATTATTATTACCCTCATTTCACAGATTAGAAAACTGAGGCACAGAGCAGTTAAGAAATTTGTCTAAAGTCCTAAATAGCTAAGTTAGTGAGTAGTTGAGCTGGGAATTTAACCAAGGCAGTCTGGTATGCTCAGAAATTAATTTGTAATGGTAGAATTACAAACACAGTGACCAGCTGGCAGTGGGGAGATTCTGAGCAAAGACTTGTATGGCAACCCTTCAGTCACAGGAAATTTAAACCTGTCTATTCATAAATTAGTCTTTATAAGGCTCCCCACTGTGTAAGACACAACTTCTGAATTGTACTACTGATTTGCTTCCTTTATCAAATTATATATTATAATATACATATATACTCTTCCATGAAAACTAAGTCATAATTCAGATAGTGATGCAATTATCGATAATAAAAATTCTTTGTTTTATCAGTGCAAAACCCAATAATAAATAATAAATGACAATACATAAAGAAAACAACCTCTTGGTTAACCAAATCAAGAAAATGCAAGAAAATGAAGATGCAAGTTTGAGAAATGGCTTCTCTTGGGTTCTCAAAATATTGGTCTCTTGCTCCACGGACCTAGGGACAAAACCCAAAGAACTATTTCCTTTAATGTGTTGCAATTTTTACATTCATACCCTTCTACTTTGTTCAAAAATTGCCAAAGACATGTCTTACCCTCTCCCATTTCCTCTCTTTATTCAGAAGGATTATCACTAGTTTTGGGTGCATCTGGTAGCCATCTTCACTGAAGGACAGATTTCTCCCCTCAAAAGTGACATTGATCAGATACCTATAAAGATAAAATAAAAGGAAGATTAAAAGGATGAAGAAGGTTGCACCAAAAATAAGATAGGCAGATAGAGAGAAAGATGGAGGGACATGTTACTTATACAGATACCATTATCAAGCTTGGTACTCCTTGAACTTCTATTTGATTTTACAGTAGAATCATCCAAGTTTTACACAATAACAATCATATGAAAAAAATGTAACAATTTAAAGTAAGGGCATTTGGCCTAAGTTAAGTCTATAGCCATGACTTTGAGTAAATTACTTAGCCTCTGAACCTCAGCGTTTTTCTCCATCTACAAATAGTGGAGTAATAAAGATACTTACCTCATTAGGTTTAAATGAGATAACTTAGGTTAAGCACTTACCATGGGGCCTGGTGTGTAGTATTATGTACTAACAATTATTACTCAGAAAAAGAGGTAGATTAAAAGGTAGAGACAAGAAAAGAAAGTGGGAGAGTACCAAGACAACATTCTGCTAAGAATGGTGGCATGTAGGAGCTTAGATCTCTCTCCCCATCTCAAAGGCATGACATGCTGCTTTATTCTTGCTGAGGTCTTACCTAGCTCATACTTCTAAGAGTTGTGGGATGAGTCAGTAAGTAGGAATCTGGTATCACAGGATGCCTCTGGAAACCAGAGCTATTGTATGGCATATAGGGAAGACAAAAAATGCCATGGAGTAGGAAAAGGAGGGAGAAGCATTTCACAGAGTGTTCTGGGTACCTGTGCATAAATTAGCAGAGGTAGCTAGAGTCAAACCAATGAAACTACCTTCCTCCTGGAAACCTGTGCCCAGCCCATCCCATTGCTGTGCTGGCGGCCTTCACTGGGAATTCCCACAAGTATGCTCATTACAACTGCATTAGTACAACTGTGCTGATGGTAATTAATGTCCCTTTACCTTAATGACCCAAAGAATCAATAATGATTAGCTCTGCATTCACATGACATGCTACTCTGGAGCCCTAGGCCTCTGCTTGTGAGCCATGTCCCTACCAAGAAGCAAAAGGTGTCTCTTATAATTACAGTGAAGGAACTACAGGAAGCAGCTTGAAGGTCCCTCTGGGGGTGTCCAAGCTATGGTCCACAGGCTGCATGCAGATGATGGGAGGACTTTTTTGATTATCTGTGGTGTTGGATATCACAAAAATTATGCAAAGACCCCCTTTATTTCTTTTGCCCATCAGCTTTTGTTAGTGTTTGTGTACTTAAAATGTGGCCCAATACAACCCTTATTCTGGTGCTGTAAAGAAGAAGAAAGATTGGACACCCTTGCTTTCTTCAGTGGTACTGGCAGACCTGTCTTCAATTCTTTCAGATAGCATTAGGTTAAACAAGGTTGCCAGGAGGTGGACCGTTCCAGAAGTTATGAAGTCACCTAGGCAAGGGGAGCCAAACCCTCATGGATCAACTTCTCACTGCTAGAACTGCCTGGATATTTAAGCCTGTCATTCTCACATCCCAAGTAGCTTCAAAAATGCCACCAAAAATATGGGTGTTGGTAGAGCACTGGCCCATATACTGAGGGTGGTGGGTTCAAACCCGACCCTGGTCAAACTGCAACAAAATATAGCCGGGCGTTGTGACGGACGCCTGTAGTCCCAGCTACTTGGGAGGCTGAGGCAAGAGAATCTCCTAAGCCCAAGAGCCAGAGGTTGCTGTGAGCTGTGACACCATGGCACTCTACCAAGGGTGACAAAACGAGACTCTGTCTCTAAAAAGAAAGAAAAAAGAATATAGGTGGCCTTAAAAGAGTAGGCATTCCTAGAATCTTAGAACTGAAAGAGACCTTTATAATCAACTAGCTCCCACTTTCTGCACTTTATGTTTCCCTTTTACAACACCTTAGAAGTGTTCTCAGCTCTTCTTGATTCTTCCCCTGGTTGGGGACTTATCACATCACCTTCCACCCTCAAGGTGGCCATCTCAGTGTTGCCTGGGTCGTTCTTTCTTCTTTAAAGCTGAATCTGCTTCCCTGTAACCCTTTAATCCCTATTTCCTCCTTCAAGACTCTACAATCAATCTTAGTTTAATCCTACTCTGACATGAGAATTCTTCAAGTATTTTAAGACATTTATCATATATCCCTTATAAAATCAATTGTAATCTCAAAGAAGGCCTAATTTCATTCAGTTCTATAATTAAACCTGATGGATGAGGAAACAACCACAGAGAGGTTAAATTTGCCCAGCATTGCACAGCTAATTGGGAGCAGAAGTAGCATATTCAGCAACATTTCCAGTCCTGTGTCCTTTCCAGCACACCGCCCTGATTCCCGTATCAACATCGGGCTTAGCATCACCAGGCCCTTTGCATAGTCACCATGTGCCATGGCTTCAAGTGCCTGTCATACCACTTCTTTCTGGACATCTGCAGTCAGTCACACCTCTAACCCAGTTCAATGCTCCCTATAGCATCTGCTCCTTTCCCTGCTCCTCAGGTCTCAGCTCACACCTGTTCACCTACCCCTACCACAGGTAGGAAGATAATATGCAGGTATGCTATAGTTTGCAATAACTCTAACACTCCAACCAAAGTTCTATAGAAACCATCCCACGGAATATAATCAGAAAACCACAAGGCAGAGTATTTTAAACTAACAAAAGAGAATTTATTTATTTTTTAAATTTTTATTAAATCATAATTGTGTATATTGGTGCAATCATGGGGCACAATGTGCTGACTTTATATACAATCTGCAATATTTTCATTGAAGTATTTAACATAGCCTTCATGGCCTTTTAATCACTATATGAAGACATTTATATTCTACATTTAGTAATTTTCACTTGTACTCTTGTAAGATGCACCGTAAGTGTGATCCCACCAATCACCCTCCCTCCACCCATCCTCCCCTTCCCTCCCTTGCCCCTTTCCCCATTTCTTGTGCTATAACTGGGTTTTAGGCTTCATATGAAAGCTATAGATTAGCTTCAACAAAAGAGAATTTAAACATCAACATAATTAATTTGGGAAATGTGTTCTTACTACAATAATTTTTGAGAATTAGAATAATTTCTGGAGTCTTGAAAGATGTGATACACAAAAAAATAAATTGATCTCATCTCTTTTCTGAAAGGAAGGTATGAAGGAACAAGCAAAGAGAGGGAGAAAGGGGGAGGTGGAGAGAGAGAGAGAGATGGAGAAGAAAGACAGAGAGAAGGAAAGAAAGAAAGAGGGAGGGGAATAAATTGCCTGGCTTACACATGCACCATTTTACCAGACATGGTTCTGAATAATTCTAACTTTACCTAAAAAACACCGTTAGGAATATTTAAAAGAAAGCCTCTATTTCAGAAGGCAAGAGAAGTTCCAAAAATAATTCAATTAATAAGCAATATGCATGGAATAAGTAGATAGCCTCTCAAGATGACTTCTTTGAAGAAGGCTTCATCAAATTGTGTGTACTATGTCTAAGTTGAGAAAATGAAACTTTCAGAAAACAAACTATGCTCCTGGGCAATATAATTGGTTGATATATTTCTCTGGTCATTCCTGCTCTAGTGCTTTCTGATTTTTTTCTAAGAAATTGTTCTTTTGACTCTGCAAGTTCATTTTCTCTACCTAAGCACTTTTCATATATTTTACCCTAATCATACACATTAGTAAAATTTCATGACAATATATAAAATGTTCTTCAGAGTATCCTTTAATCACTCATATCCATCAGTAGCAAATAGATGAGTCCTTCACATTGTGCTTTTCTGAGTAATTCACAGTGATATGATAACATTCAGCTGGTAGTGAGGAGCTTGCAAATATATATATCAGCCTTGAGCAAGGTGCCCTCAGGACAAATAAACCCATCCATTCATTCATAATGAAAAAAGTGAAAAAATATTAGGGGCGTGCTCACTTCTACACATTTGTCCTTGGCACCTGAACCTTGGCTTTGAACGATCACAGCAGAACCTGAAGTCTGCTGTGATCGTTCAATGAGAGAGAGAGGATGGGAAAACTGTATAAAATATGAGACAAAAAAGATGATACAAATATGAGGTTACATAACAGAAAACATTCAGGAAAAGAATATATTAGCATGATTTGAATATGTAAAGGCCAGAGACTTGCTTGATTTTTGAACCTCAGTGAATAAAGTGTGATAACTATATTTTAATAAGACTCAAGTATCAAAGAGATACAAGTTAGGAGTGGAGACTGTCTCCTACACATGTAGTACAAACTGATTCAAATGGTCATATTAATCAATTTAACTTCCTATAAAATCCAGAAATATTCAGCTACCTTTGGATCTGGCTATAGTTTGTCAATTTTGAATATTAATTAAAACCTCAAACCTCCTTTGTGTAAATCCTTGGTAAAGGATTAAACTATAATTGAGATTTAGGTGCCCGTGACTATTCTATTTTTCTCTGAACACGTCATCCTCAAGTACAAAGTCCAAATGCTTGGCTTCAGGTGGCAGGCAAACTCAGAAGCTCTGCCCATAAGAATCTAATCCCCTGGGAACTCCATCAGGGGTGGTGTATATATGAATGTATAAAATCACTCAATTTGTCTCTGAGATGTACTTTGAACCCTAAGAAACTGGATGACCTATCTCATAAAGTCCTAATATTACATGGAATCCCATATTTTTAGAAGTAGGAGAAAGAAATTATCCATTGAGGACTGTGGTTTTAGAGAGAAAAACAACAGGTCCTAAGATGCTAAATGCCTTTTTCCCCAGTGACATGCCTGTTCAGGACTGGCGCTCAAGGTTTCTGATCTTCTCTGCTCAGTGTCTTTTGATGACATCACCAGATGCAGTGAAACCAGTTCCCAGAGCTCCAGATGTGCTTTATTGCATTCTCACATCAGGTCTCTCCCTGGACTATACAGATTCCTAATATAGACCGCATCAGATAAAATTTATCTCCTTTCCCACTGGTCTCCTGGTTGAGAAAGAGCTTCAGAATCCTGATGGGCTCAGGGCCAATACATTTGCTTCATACAGCCACAGTCATGCTCCAGTTGAGCTGAATGAGGTTGAGCTGAGGTTCAAAGCCGGTACACCTCTTTGACTTCAGACAAACCACTCAGAGCTCATCACTGCACCAGGTTGGTAGCCAAAGCAACGGGTTAGCAGCAGGCCCGATATGGGAGGCATCTCACAGAGCTCTGCCAGAATCGTCTCAGCTAACCAAGAGCCCTGGCACAATGGTATTTGCTTTGTCTTCCATATTTTTATGAAGCACTAGATTTTTAAAATTTAATGTCCACTAATATGGTAACAAGAGAGAGAGAGAACATCCCATCACATTCAATTCTTTCATTTTCGGATGAAGCAGACAAAGTCCAGAAGGGTTTCTGTGATCAGATGATAGGACAGGGAATAGAATCTGATGTCCCCACCCCCACCCTAGTGTCCTCTATCCAGACCATCAAGCCTAAAAAAGGCAGCAATTTTTCATAGCTCTCATTTTTACTCTCCAGCTTAAAAAAATGAAGAAACACAGTTCCAGCAGGAGACTTGAACTTTTGATGCCTTGTTTATAATTCTCTGAAATTTATAACTCCGTAAGTTTGCATCATTGATGTGTCCCTTGTCTTCTAAAACCTTAAGCTCCCTCATCTAGAAACAGACAAGCCCATACCATCTTACTTGGCTGATACGGGAAGCATCAGGGAGGTTCCTTTGACATGTTCTCTATGTCTATGTTTCTTTTATTCTTCTGTTAAAATTTATTTTATTGAGTGTATTTAAAGTATGCAACATGATATTATGGGATATATATATATATATATATATACACACACACACACACACACACACATATATATGTATGTATGTGTATATAAGATATATATATATCTTAAAAGGAGTATGTATATATCTTAAAAGAAGTATGTGTATATAAGATATATATATATATATATATATATCTTAAAAGAAATATTACTCTAGTGAAGCAAATGACATCCATTACCCAGCATTTCCCTTGATTAATACCATGGCTGTGATGTTATTAAAGCCCATCGTTTTAAAACCAGAAATGTTTCAAAAAGTCTTCCAAAAATCTTGGGCCTCTTTTTTAGAAATACTATTATTTATAGATACATTTTTTCTGGAAGTAGTACAAACAATTTCCCACAGGATTAGAAACAGTGGACTTTAAAACTTTCAAAAGCTACCTAATTAGAGACCAGCATTGGAGGAAAGAGTCAAAGATAGTGAAAAATTAGATTTTCAGCATGATTGTTTGGATAGACCAAACAGAAATTTTTGACTTTTTCCAAACTAAGAAATTCACAATTATCAAAATGAATTCAAAATGATCAATCCAGTATACTGTAGTCCATGTGACAGGCAAGATTATTTTAGCCTTGTCTACCATGTTCTCTTTTTTAAGTAAAGGGATTTGAAAAAGTTTTAAAAGTTTCTTTTGATATATGTCATACACAAAAATATTGAACCAGGCTGTTGCATAAAATAATTAGAAATGCCAGCTTCCTATGCTGTCCTTTTCTCTTATTTAAGCAGAATGATACCTTGTAGAGAACCTCAGGAAAAACTAATTTAAAGAGCAGACTGTAATATTAATTTATAATTGAGACGGGTTAAAAATAGTTTGTCTTCTAGTAAATTAAACATTTTCTCTGAAATTGTGTTCATATCATGAATTTATTTTGCAAACCATTCTTCACAAATCATAAAAGTTTCAAGTTTGGGCTAGTCCACATCTCATTTATTTAAATTCTAAATTAGTATTGTTTAGTTAATGAGATAGATATTAAAGCATATTAAATTCTAAATTGGTATTGTTAAGTTAATGAGATATTAAAGTATCTTGAATTTAATATACTTCTCCTGTTGGTAGTGAGAAATGTACGTTAGTCCCGTAGTAGTTTGGGCTGAACTGAATTCATGTCAGGGGTAAGTGGTTATGTGTCAATTCACTGATTATAAAGAAAAAGGCTTTTCAGCTTCCTTGGTGTAACAATGACAAATTTCTGTGAGCTATTACCCAGATTCAAATGAATTAGTTTCATCACTGAATACCACAAATTAGTTTAATTTGAAATGAAAGAAAACAGAAGAGGATTGTTAGGAGTCCCAACAACCTCTGTTTGGATATAGGAAGGTGGAAAACATTTCTCCAGAAAAATCCCACTTCTGACCAATCCTCAAGTCCATGAGGATTTTGAGGGTCTCTGTCACTAGCTCTGATGACCTCCTATTTGTACTCTTTCACCCAGGGAGGTCAATGTGATGGGCCATGGCCAGGAAACATTTCTCTCTGGATTTACCTAGGGGATTATCTATGATCAGACCCAGAAACTTGCTCTCATCACTAACATCTTATACTCAAATGAATGAAAAGCCTATAAACCTCCCCAAAATACTTATGATGACAGTTGAGTACAGAAAGTGTGAAAGAAACAAAAAGGAGAAACATAATAAGTAAAGAGGGAATGAATGCAGCACACATTCACACACACACACACACACACACACACACACACCCATACTGCAACAAGCAGTGTAGCAAGGCATTTAAGAGCAAAGACGCTGCAGTCACACACTCTCTGTTCAAATGCTGGACCCACCAGTTCTGAAGTTGTGTGATCTTGCAAGTTATTTCACTGCTCTTTTCCTCAGTTTCTTCACCATAAAAAATGTAAGTAATAATAGTTACCTGTTTTATAGGATTGTTGTGAGAATTAAATGTTTCAATATATGTAAAGAACTTAGAACTATCCCTAAAACAGAGTGAGCATTATGTGTTAGCGGCTACTACTGTTGACATTATTATCTTCTTAAAAAAAAATGTTGTCCAGATGTCAGAGGATATCAGCATTTGTAGGGACTTTTGGATCACAGGATAACTTTACACATTTAAAGCTGAGCGCACTGTCACCTGAGGATGTGTTCCCATGCTTTGGCCTGTCTAGTTGCATCTGAATCTCCTAATTCCAGGATCTCTGCCTTAACATAATACCACCATCCAGTACACTTATGCTCATTCCTACACTCTACCCAACTATTAAGGCTTGGGAACACTTGTTTTGTTCCTACTATGATTAGTTGTCCTTGTGAGGATTTATGCAGAGGACGATCACTGAATCATATTACTTCAATATAAAGTTCACTTCCCCAGGAAGGTGAAAGATGAGCTCATATCTCTGTGATTTTTCTTCTGGAATAAGGGACTCCTCAAAAAGACCCCCCATTCTGACCTCCCAGGGCCCTCCTGTGAAAACTATGGAATTCTCTTTAAAATCCCTTCAGGGGCACACGCCTACCTATGTGTGAACGCACCACCCATCCTTAGGGATATAGCGGGGCTATCTTTTGATGCCAATTAATCAAATGTGCAGAACACCAAAGCTGTTTTTCATTTAGCTCTGTGCATAGAACTCAGCGATAAAAAATAAACTCCTCCCTGTCCTCAGGCTCACAACTCTTCATTCCCTTTGCTATGGGTGAGGCCTGGTAAGATGCTACAGGAAAGCCAGGCTTACTAGACAGTTAGAAATGTGGGACTCCCCAGGAGGAAGGAACTGGTAACTTTTCTGATGATGTCATTATCACTGGATTATTTTCCCCCTTTTAGTTCATATTTCCCTGCTAGACATAAGCTAAAATTACTTTTTTTCTCAAAACATTGAATAAAATTCTTTGCTTCTTCCATAGATAAAGTGTTCAATATGTTGGAATGTAACCCAATGTAGGCTATTAAAACCAAGAGGTGAGAACTTCTTAAAGAAAATGCCAAGATAGGTCAAAGGCTAGCTGATCACAGAGTACACTGGTGCTATTTCTTTATGCCTAATGATTTTAAGGTAAAGGCTTGCCTTTCTGACATCCATTTTAGCTCACATCTGGCAATACAACTCAGGGGTTAAACTAGCAAAACAATGACTAGCAAAGATTTCTCTAGGACATTCAACTATGACAGGAAGTCACTTTCTTCCTGTGAACTTTCAGACATACTAAAAGAAACCCTGGATGCTTGTGCCCAAGAAGCCCTGCAAGGTTCCAAAGCAGCCTGGGCATGACATCAGGGGGAAAGAATATAGAGGCCCTTCTCTTCTTTTTGACATTTCTCCATTTGCTCAATTTGTTCTTCACTCTTCTGGAACTTCTTTCTGCTTTCTATTATACCTTAGATGACCAACAAAACCAGTGCATGGGAAATACCTCTGTATACACAGTCCCTGCCTCTTCTGTAGCTATCATACTTTTAACTTCACAATTTCCTCTAACAGCTCTATTAAAGGGTGTAAACAATGTGGATAAATATATGTGAATTAGTGATGGCTTCCATTAAGGAGATTGAGAGTGAAGGTTTTGAGAATTATCACCCATGGAGAAACAGGGCTCATTTAGTCTTCTAGTAATGGTGGGAAGAGTTCTTTAAGTAGAGATTTCTAGAAGTCATTATGTTTAATGGGGAGGTGAAAAGGATCAAAGGAGGGAGGATAGTACAGAGCAAGGGAAGTTTTCCAACAGACAGAGGTCTCAATATGCCTGGGTGAAGACTGTGCCTTTAGAGGAGATGGGTGTGTCATACTATGGATACAAGACAGATACAGTGATAGAGACTCATTCAAAAACTCATCTCTGGCTTCATAAAACCCAGTCATGAACCACACCAGTCATACAGATAAAGCCTTTTCTCATAGGAAATAAAATTATTTCTTTCAAGGAAAACCAGGGTAAGGAAAGAGATGCAAAATGGAATATAATATGGGAGTGGGGAAAGTAAACTATCAGGAAGGTTAATTAACCAAAAGGAATTTCTTAATGTGGCTCCTTAGCAAAGTTTGGACAACAGCGTTCTGGGCTTCAATTCAGTGAGAGGATCACTCCTTAAGAATAGTGCTTGTTTTAAAGGTACAGGAAATTTACATTAGCTGGCAATGAAGGGTACAAATGTGTATGTTCAAGGAAAATACACCAAGATGGAAAACATAATGCAACAGTGCTGGCCAAAGATGACGCATATCTTAACCTTTGAGAGTTTTTATAAGTTTTTCTCTAATTCATAGTACCTTATGACATTGTTTTTAGATGACCAAGTTGTAATAAAGAGGTCAGGGGAAATCAAACTTACTTATTTAGGTAGTTAAAGACACCCATTGATCTTTCCTAATATTCTAAAATGAGATTGTTTCTGGGGTCAGAGTTTCTAGCAAAATAAGGTCAAGAGTTCATTTAAGCCAAACCCATTTCCCATTTTCCTTATTCTTAGGGGACAACACCATGAACCCCAAATGCATCTTCACAGGGAAGCTGAAAGAAACATGTAATCATTGCTTTCTGCTGTACTGTGTGGGGGCTAGAATTCGGCTGTTTCTTCTTTGTCAGGGGATCCTAGCTCTTTCTCTCCCTCTGTAGGTTGATGTTTCCATGGAAACATGCTCTTTAATGCTTCTGAAATTACTGTGTATTTATACCATTAACTCTTCTTTGACCAGGGCAGATGACAAACAGATTTTCTAATCCCTCTAAAAAGTAATTCTATTTTCCATCTCTTCTTACCACAAATTTTATAACAAAGTGTAATTGACACCTAATGGCCATATTTCCTTATTGGACATCACTTCTTAACCCTTGTGATGTTGGCTTTGGCCAACATCTTCTACTGCAATGGTTCTTATAAAATCATCTTAAATTTATCTTCTACTGCAATGGTTCTTATAAAATCATCAATAATCAAAACAAGGTCAGATGTTGATAAACCTTATGTTAAAATTTGATCCTCAATATTGAAGGGAGGGCCTAATGGGAGGTATTTGGGCCATGAAAAGATGAATGCCCTCACTTTGGGGTGGTGAATTCTCACCCTATTGGTTACCATAAGAGCTGCTTGTTAAGGAGACCCTGGCACCTACCCACCCTATCTTGTTTTCTCTCTTGCCATGTGCTCTCTGCACACTCCAACTCTCCTTCACCTTCTGCCATGAGCAGAAGCAACCTGGGGCCCTCTTCAGTTGCAGATGCTTAATCTTAAACTTTCCAGCATCAGAATCATGAGCCAAATAAAACCTTTTTTTCTTTAAAAATTTCCCAGATTCAGATATTCCTTTAGAGCAACACAAAATGGACTAAGATAAAAGTCAACAAAAATGCCATCAGTCATGTTTACCCCATCATAATCCCCTAGACATTATACAGCTTCTAACAATTGACATTCACAGATTTTTGGCAAGTCCCCTTTCCTTTGTTTATCTGTTTTCTTAATACAGGATAATATATTGGTCCTCCATATACATCTCAGGTCAGTCCTCTATCCATTTTCACGCAAATTTGGGGGAAATCTAACACTTAGCTGTGAGCCCATACTCTCTCCCTCTGAGATGAATTCACAGCCACAGTATTGACCATCATGGCATGGCCTCCACCATCTCTATTGCAGGTCCCATCTCTTCTCTGACCTTCAGTTCAGAATTTCTGATCGGTCTGTTTTACCTGAGTGATCTAATATCAAGTCAAATTTAACATGGTCAAGTCCCAGCCCAGTCTCCTTTGTCATTAAACAAAGAGAGAACTACTCAGACAGTTTTAAAATTCTGGTACATCTTTGACTTTTTCTTTTAGTTATAATTTCCTCTTTAGCATTTTTCCCACATGAATAAAAAGGAGAATATTCTGGCTGCTATATGTACTGCATTTCCAGAACCAATCAAATCAGTTAACAAGTCAACTATAGTTTAGAATTTTATATAAAATATGCAGATTAACATTTTTTCCCTTTTCAACAAACAGTTTTAGAATTTTATCTCTCCAAGGTAAATGAATTCATAGCTTTCTAACCTTTAGGTGAAATTGTTTGGAAGTTATACTTTTGCTCTGGCCACTCAATAAAGAAAAAATCCAACCATGCTACCATTTATTGAGCATAGGCTAGGCTATGTTTTGGATGCTTTATATTAATTTGTCACATCAATGCTATACAATATTAGGTAAATACTATAAGAACCCAAGGTTGGTGGCACTGGAAGGTGAACCCATCCACTTCTGAGTGATTCTAAAGCCCATGTTTCTCCCACAGCCTCACATTAAGAATAACACTGTCAAGAGAAGCAATAGTCAGGGGAGAAGGAAACAAAGAAGGCACAAACTTCTAATATGGTAGAACTAAAATCCAAATTCAGATCAGAATGGCTCTAAGATCTGGGCTGTTAGTCATTATTTATACTACCCATTAGCAGCCCATCAGTGACTTTCTATTTTCCCTGATGCCAGCATCATAAGGGAGGGCCACAGGGAAGAGGAACGAACACACTGGCTCTTCACAGCCCCGAGAAAGACTGGAGGCATGTCGCTGGTCAGAAGAGATGTTCATAGGGTAATAAGAGAACTCTGGTCTCTAGTGTCTATCAGTCTGTCACATTTCCCAAGCACTAATCTAAAAAAGTGAAGAAATGGAATTAATTTACCTTATAAAAAAACGGGAGACAAACCACAAAGCCATAAGCTTGGCTTGACTCAGAGAGAAATTAATTCTCAGCTCATGCTCTGGAAGGAAGTCATTTATGAAAGTCTAGGACTATATTCTTGGAGTTCTTGTTAGAGGCTGACAACAAGAGCTAGAATATTTATTCGGCTCAGTTAAGACTGGAAAAAGTTTATCCTAGTTTGGCACAGAATATCCAAGTTCTCTCTGGACTTAAAAACACAATCTTGAAATATTTCTTTGGAGCTATAATCAACCCTCAATAATAGAGGCAGAACTACACTTATGACCTGGGCAATCAAATACACAGATTATTCTCAGTACTTAACCTCTTTGGGTAATACTCCCTTTCTTTGGAAATGCTCTCTTTCTTGGTCCCTTCGTGCTGTATTATCTTGGTTCTTCTTCATTTGTGATTATTCTTTCTTTAGCTTCTTTGCTGGCTGCTTTTATTTATATTTTATTTGGCTTTTATTTTTTAAAGGAAATTCAGTAAAGGCTCTCTATTCATTTCTCTTTTCTTTTCATGACAGTGTCAGCCATTCTTATGGACCCATCTTCTAAGTGAATGAGTCCCAATTCTACAGCTCCAGTGCTGACCTCTTTTCATTCCCCACCTCCATTCCTTATTGGCCATTTCATCTTGCATCCCCCCGCTACAAACTCATAGTGCCTGAGATGAATTTGCTTTATCTTTCCCGTCGAAATAACTGACTTTGTAACTCCTCTTAGGAGGAATTAATACTTACAAAGCACTTGGAAGGTTGTCTGGCACATGGTAGACACACAGTAAATATTAACTGACCTTTTCCTGTAGTCTTGAAACCTAGGCATCCTGATGTCTTCCTTTTCTTAATTTCCCATGCCCAGTCACCCCAAACTTTCTTTTCTTTGCAAAAGTCTTGAATGTGTCCCTTACTTTGTTCTGCTACAACTTTCAACCGAGACCACGCCTGTATCATCTCATACCCAGATTCCTCCAATAGCCCCCTCTTGGGGCTGCACCTCACTGCCCCCCATACATTCCCACTTAATCTGACTGTGAGACTTCACAGTGCTCTGTCACCACTTGTTCAAAAATCCCCAGTGCCTCACTACTACCTATAATCAAAGTCTACCCTCCATTAAGGCCTTCTATCTCCTGGCCCTGTCACCTGTTGGGAATTCTCTCATTTTCATATGAACCTTTCCTGAAGCCAAGTGGCATCTTCACTGTCCCCTGAACAAACATTACTTACACTTCCTTGACTTTCTTCAGTTTTCTCTCAATTCAGTGTAATCCAAATCTTGCTCATGCTCATGAACTCTGATCAAATCTTTCCTTCTTGTTAACATAATCATCATGTCACTTACTTATTTATTGTGGTAAGACATGTATACTCTACTCTTAATAGTTTTAAAATGTACCATTTCTTCATGCACTTCAGAGGAGGTCCCACCAAATACTCTCCCTCTCCACATTGTATATCAAATCAGTTCATTGTACCCCATAAATGCATTAATGTACACAGTTATGATTTAATAAAGAAACAAAACAAAAATAAAATAAAATGAGATTATACCAGGTAAAAAAAATCTTACCTTCTCTCTATACTTCCCTAACCGTCCAAGGCCCTTCTCCCCTCCTATCTCCTTTGATACAGTCCAATTTCAACATGTCATTTATTGTTCACCTGATCTATTTTGTTGCTTAACTTTTTGTGTGTCAGTATCTTATTTCCATGACACACAATAAACTATTTAAGGTAAGAATCAAATCTTGTCCTTCTATTATTCCTTGAAGAAGCCACATTAGTGCCTTGCTTGCAGTAACTATTCAATAAATACTTAGCAATTTGTTTTTAACTAGTTTTGAAATCCTCCCTTGCTGCTTTCTTACTACCCTTCTACCCCTTTCATGGTGTACATACAACACACCATCCATCTACCCACCCATTCATGTATCTATCCCATCCATGTACACTTTCTTCTCTCTCTCTCTCTCTCACACACACACACACACACACACACACACACACACACACGGTGCTGAGTACTGATCCCCTGTGGAAGCAACTCCTCCACTTATTGATTTTATGAAAGAAAAGATTCTAAAGAATATATATATATGCAATCTTTCTTTTCTAAAAATCAATGACATTAAAAAGTGGGACTGATTTCATTCTTTCACAAGTCCTTTTTAAAAAACTTTTCCCTTTTAATGGTTTTCCCAATACATTGTTCATAAAAACATAGACCTGCCTGTGAGAATCATGTAACGTAATCAAATCCTGATCCTTTCCACATGTTGGGACCTGTGCAGAGAGCTGTCACATAAGTGAACACAATTAATGACCACTGGCTGCAACAAAAGTGATTTCTACTTGTTTCTGAAATGCTATATTCCACAAGAAAGAAAAAGAAATAGAACTTCTTGATATTGGAGTTGCCTGCAATGCTTTTGTATTTTTAGTTTAGAAAATCCAAGTAATGGAGGAATGTGAAACATACATAAAAATTAATATTTGAATGTTCTTTACTGATGTAAATCCACTTTATTAGTCTGGGAATAGAAAGAAATAGAGAAACTCATTTTACTTATAATATTGAGATGAGAAGCTCTTTAAAAACGAATTCAGGGAGACAAAGGTGAATTTATTTATTTTTTAGTATTTTTTAATTTTTGAGAAAAGTTAAAAATATCCTTGGTAGGGGACAGGAATTGCTTTTTCCCAATCGTCACATGGTTCTCCTGCTCCTTTTCCCCTACACACACTGCAGCAGGGTGAGGGCTTGACAATCCAGGACGTCAATATCTTTAGGGAGGCCCTTAGGTCAATGCGAATAGTGCACAAAGTGGATATTGCATGGATGGGATTAAGAGTTGAGGACAGTTCAGACCTTTTCCCTTGGTGATAATACTAGGCCATGAAGTAATCCAGGTGGAAATCAGAAAGCTATGGTTAATAAGTCTCTCTGAACCTCAGGAAAGATTTAATCCCTGTGAAAACAGAGGGGGTTAATTTGATTAACACTTGCACAAATTCCCTCAAATTCTTGGGCATCCTAGCATACATAACCTAGAGAAATTCAGCATTTAAGTCCAACATTTTTTCTCTCTTCCCCAGTCACTACCAGGTTGCTTTGATTATATGAAGTTAATATATTCTCTCCATATGATTGAGGGAGAAGGTAGCAAAACAGCTTAAAGAAATGTGATGTCTTCAATTGCAAAGAAGGTGGGGGGTGGGTGTATAAGAGATAGAAATGTGAGAGAACAAGCACACACCAGAGAGAAATGAAGAGATGGGGAGAAGATGAAACAGCACGCCGGGTAGCGTCTCCATGGCAACTGCATCCCGTGTACAAAGAACTGCCAGGAGAAGTCAAGATCCCAGTAAGTAGGTGTTGGTGGAAAAAGAAGATAAGAGCTCAGCGATGGACAAAAACCACTGAGAAGAGATGAATTATCTTTGTGAAATTAACTCTTCCTCTCATTCTTTTTTCTAAGCACAACCAAAGCTCCAGTTTAAGTGAGAATGCCTCTTAAGTGCTGCTGTTGCTGCCAATTCCAAGTCTCATCAAGGAAGGTCTCAGGATTGTATGAATGAGGCTTGAAGAGCCCCTGATTGAAGCCAAAAGAGAAAAATTGAGTGAGGTACATAATTTCCCAGTAGCCATTAGCCAGCTTTCCCAACATTTTTCCCCCCAGTAATTTGTATAGAAGAAATATACTTGTTTTCATTTTCCAGGTGGTTTCCTCAGGGGAAAGCAACATAGATAAAAACGCTACAGGGTGTGTAAACAAGGGTACCAAAATCGGAGGTGCAAAGTCCACACATTAGTGGTCTAGGAGGTCTATTGGTGAAATCTATCCCCATGATACAGGGAGAATCATATAGATGTCCTTGGGGAATACAGGTGCTCAGAAACACAGCAGGTCCTCCAATAATATCATTTTGTTCAACTCATTTTCTTACATTGATGAGAAAAACAAAAATGGATTTCCAGCCAGGTGGGGGGCCCCTGTCTGTGTGGCGTCTGCACATTCTCCCCACGTCTGTGTGGGTTTTCTCCAGTTACTCTGGTTTCCTCCCACATCCTAAAGCTGTGCACATTAGGTAAACTGGCGTGTGTACACGATCCCAATGTGAACATGGGGGTGTGTGTGAGTGCGCCTTGTGAGCAGACAGTGTCCTGCCCCCCGGCCGGATCTCACCTTGACCCTGAACTGTGGGGACAGGCTCCAGCCACCTGCAACCCGAATTGGAATAAGCCGATAAATAATCATCTTACTTGATTTTATTAATCTTCCTTAAATATCTGTATAGCTCACATAGATGTCAATATTTAATATGAGAAATGTCTTGGTTTTTATTTGGAAGTTTGATGATTGTGATCAGAATTGCCATAGGAACTTTATTCTTGTTTGTCTCAATGAGTAGACAGTCAAATTAGTTTTGTTCTGTCTCCTATTGCTTAATGTCACAGTTTCCAAAAACCTATGAATGTCGCTAAGTGGGGACTTTTGGTGTGTTTTCTGGGACATTTCAAATTCTCCATCAAATATAAACTAAAGCAAATAATATAAATATAAATAAATATAAATTTTAAATATAGATAAAGGATAAACTTTAAAGCATGGGATATTATTTTCAGTCATTCTTTTGTACTTTTAGGTCCTCCCACATATGAACCACAAGATCTGGGTAGCACCTGTGGCTCAAAGGAGTGGGGTGCTGGCCCCAGATACCAAAGGTGGTGGGTTCAAACCCAGTCCCGGCCAAAAACTGCAAAAAAAAAAAGAACCACAAGATCTCCGGATCTCTATGCCTCCCAGTGGCACTCATGCAGAGACTGCGACACATGCCACACAGACTGCTTCTCATGGGTTCACATCCAGAGGCTGAGTGCCACTGATACTGCTAAAAGTTTGGATTCCTCAGCCACATCCCAGAGACAGGGATTCTCAATGCCTTGGATAGAGCCCAAGAATATGCATTTTAAAGGTCCCTGTGGGGTATAGCAGGGACAGTATAGAAACTCCCTCTTTCTCTTCTTCTCGTGACTCCCCTACTCTCTACCTTGCCAAATGTGGTGAGGAGAATCTTTGCTCACTGTCAGAAATAGCAGAACCATCAAACCTATCAAACAGTTGTCCCTGTGGTTCTCACGAGGCCAGAGAAAAATGTTATTCTGCACTGAAAAAGGAGTCTGAGACCAGCTCTGATCACCAGCTACTCTAACCAGGAGAGTCTCTGTTGTCAGAGTCAGGAATAACTTGATAGAGGTTAGCAAAGGAAAAAGAGCATATAGTTTCTCCCAGAGGCCTAGACAGTAAGTGAGAGTGAGACATAAGGTGAAATAAACAGGCACATTTTGAATAAAAAATAAGCACACTCTCTTTTCTTCTATCCCATCCACAGAGGAACTTCCCTGTATCACAAACGTCCCATAAATGTCACAGAAATGTCAAAGGAGTGCTGGGTATCACATGTCTCAAAACTCAGTTCTCTTACCAAGCCAGAACACCAGCTGCCTTCTGATTCAGATCGATACAACTGAGCACGTGAACAGGCTCTTCCCAAACTAACTAGAGAGTGTCAACTAGAAGTGAAATCCACGAGGTGAGGCATATGACGAGAGCAGTGGCAAGTTGGGGCAAAGAATGCCCACCATGCTCGGAGTCATGCCAGACAATGTGAACACACAGATCCATTAAGAAAAGCGACCACTTCTCCCCAGCACAGGCCCTTGTCTTGGGTGTGTTTTGCATGCCACTTGATATAATCCCAAGTTACAGATGAGGAAACTAAGCCTCAGAAAGGTGCCTCATTTTCCAAAGTCATACTACTAATAAATGATGGGATAGAATTAAAATTGAGGTTTAATCTGATCACCAAATTATATTTTTTAACCCTATATTCCATCAGCCCCTTCCCACAGTCTGGTGGGCATAAGAATTGTACTGTATATACAAAAATAATTCATGTTGCTGGTCACATGTCCACTCCCCCCCTCTCTCTCAATCCCCAAACAGGCGCTGAGAACATATGAAATTATGGGTGGGGGAGAAACCCAAAGGCTTTCTTCTGAGAAGAGAAACTTCCCACATTCTTTTTTCCAGGGCTCAGGAAAGTGAAGACAGTATTTCCATGAATGGAGAAAAGGGCTACAATTTTTGGGGGGGTCTCTTTGTTTTTCATTCTTCCCCTTTCATGAGGCGTGAGGGCCTGTGTGCCACCTACTTCAGAAATGACTGACTCTGAAGAATGAAGAGGATTGAGAGTGGCGTCAATGACAAGGAACAGGGAGCATGCTGATTTATGGAAAGTGGCAAAGGAATCTCCAAGGTGTCTTCATTGTCCCACTCCATTCACCAAGGATGGAAAACAGCCTTTATTAAGGAAATAAAAGAATCTGAATGTTCTGGGTGTATTCCAACAGTTACTTGGGAAACAGGAGAGGAAACCATCGCATGAAGCCTGAATGGACATGGACTGTGAACTGTGGGTTTAAATGCATCCATTGCTCCCTGTCATTGGAGGGAGAACCATTTGTTCTTACCTATCCCTTTCCATTCTTTCTACCTTTTCAAATATTGACTTGCCACTGTTATACCTCTCAGGAACATAGCATAGCAATAAGTGACCCAAGGTGGCACAGCTGGGGAGAAGAAAATCCTATGAGTCCAATGGCTTAAAGGCTATGACAGTTTCACTAGGAATTGGGAACAGGGGAGAACATGGGAAGCTGGTGGGGAAGGAGCTTCATGCTTCACATAAGAGCCATGTTAGCTGGGTCTTAAAGAATGATCAGTTTAGCTGGCAAGGAAGAGAGGGATGGAGAGTCCAGAGACCGTAGCAGGTACAATGACAAAGACACAGCTGCAGGACACAATAGAGAAAAGGAATAAGGAAGCTGGGGGCAGGGAGCAGCAGAACAGGGTATAAGGATGAAAAGAGAGATGGCATCGTTGTGAAGGTCTGGGACAGGTTGCTGCGTTCCTATAAATAAGTACCCAAGAAAAGTTTTCAAACAGGGCAGATAAGTGATCCAATTAATTTTTCCCTAATTAATTTCTTTGTTGTTGTTAAGAAAAATAATACTTGGCATGAAGACAAGTTAAGGAACTCGGAACTGAGATAAGAGAAACAATTCAAATCTGAACTACAGTCTTCAGAGTGGTGATTGAATGCTGGAGGATAATCTAAGAAACTATTGTAAGGCGTGAATGGACATGGAATGTGAAATGTGGATTTAAATGCATCCATTGCCCCTGTTATTAAAGGGAGAAAAAGTATAGCCCTGAGCTCTTACAGCACACTCTCAAGGCATACCAACTTGCAGCTAAGACCTTTCTCATCAGAACTACAAGCTCTTTAGGACTCCAAAGTCAATTGTGAACTGACTGGTTCTTATTACAATTGGAAGAGGAAGGAAGGGTCAAGAAGGAGCTTGAAGCATTAATACAGACCAAGCAGGGGTGCAGCATGACCATTTTACATATTGGAAGATCACGCTGGCAGGAGTGTAGAGAACGATCTGAGGAAACCAGTATCCTATAAAAAACCTTTGAAATATGTAACAAAAATTATTTAAGTACTTTGGGAGTCCTCTTATCTTTAGGGTTGAGACTACTGGCTTGGAGTCTCTTTAACTATTTTCATTTTCCTTGCTCTGCCTTCTCAAAATCACTGACACCTCGTTTATATGGAGGCATAGAAGATGACTGACTTAGTGATGTTCTCACTCTGACTTCCTGTCGAATCTCAGAGATGTGAGAGCATAGGATTTGAAAAAGTTGCTCCAGGACATTCTAGAAGCTACCAGCACCACATAGTCTCACTCCCATTGAAAATGTCTACTCCCATGTGTGCCTGGTCGATGCTGGATGAGAAGGAAGATTGCACACCAATTTGATACTTCAATGAACGCATATGAACTTGGGCTCCCTCTCAGTACAGCCTTGTATTACAGGACCATGTTTAAGTCACAGCTCACTGCGAATCTTGGCTATATTTTGCAATCTCCTTCCATCCTGTTTTCCTGCAAGTGAGCCCTTCATTATCAGTACTAATGGGGGACAGGGAGGGCATATGTAATCGAAATCAACAGATAACTCCAAATCTTATTGTACACCAAGGGTTCAAAATTCTCCCCTCATGGAGCCCTTTGGAAAGCTCCTATCATGAAGCAAAACTTAATAATGCTTTAGCTGTTCTCTATGCTCCCCCACATCTGCTGGTGGAAGCCCTAATAAGCAGCAAAATGACCAAACCCAGCAGGAGGGGAAAGGGTGAAAAGAGAAAGGCCTAGAAACTTCACAAAGTGGATAATAAGTGCCTGAATGATGGGCTCTCAGAAAATCAGGCCCTGGCTGATGAGGTTTATTTTTTCCCCCAAATGGAATGAAGACAAATCGTCAAGCAAGTTTGCTCCAAGATATAAATTCTGAGTTGCCATGAATTACTCCCACAACCCAGGAGAGAGGCAAAGAATGGGAAAAGCCTCAATTTTCACTTTTAAAATGTGCAACCATAACCTTAAAATTCATCCAATTCAGGAAGCAGCTTGTCTCTAAATGTGATTTTTAACAAAATAGAACAGTCTATTGAGTCTATGAGGGCTTCTGACACACTCACAGATGGTACGATTAGCATCTAGCTGAGCCCATAATCCCAGCCCATTTTCCCCTCGTCACCCTACCAGCTTTGGGTGACACCTGATTTCATCTCCCCTTGTGTTCATATCCCTTGTTCTTCTTCAGTGGGTGCTGCAGCCACTAGAAAGGGACTTCATCTCATTTGTCAGTAACACTCTGACAGCAGTAACTAGTGAGAAGAGGCTGGAAAGATGGCTCATCCTCCATGGAGAGGCTCTGCCCCATCTTGCCCTCCCCAAAACCTTTCCCCAAGATCGCATTTAGGGAGAATATGTCCACCACTGAAACATAGTCTGTTAAAGAACTCAGAAGCCCAGTGTGAACACCCATTAAATCTGTGCAGTGGAAATAGTAGCTTTTGCATCTCACATGCAGGAGGACAAATAGACCCCACCCTCTCTTCCCCATTAGGTAGGGAGCATTCCTAAAGCAGAGGCTGGGATGTTATTCAGAGGTAACCGCCGTCGCACAGAGCAGCACCATTTCTTGCACCTTCAGTGTTCAGCTGGAGGTGACCTCCCCACATCGTTACCAGGCCTTGCTCCATGGTTTATGAGGCGATGAGAGCAGCACACAGGCTGCTGAGGGAGGCACGTGCGTGCTGCTCTGTACTGAGGCACCACGAGGCGGCTGGGGAGGGATTTTACGTTTAGGAATGTTTTCAAATCCCAGCAAATCCCCGCCTTGTTGAAACAAAGAAACCCTCCAAAAGGAGAATCCCTAAGGAAAAGTAAGACGACAGAGAATTTCTCACAATTTTCCTTTTGTGGAGATAAGCAAATGCTAGTTGGAGCTCTTTTGATAGTCCAATTTCTATTTTGTGTACAATGAAATAATGTATGTGTCCATATAAACAGAATATATTTATATTTTAAAAGCTCAGAAGAAAATCTTCCAAAACATATCAGTATTATATTGATGTGTATGATAAAAATCTGAGTATTCATTCTTCTTTTATAATTTTCCAAACATTTCTACAATACATATATTACTTTTATATACCAAAAATAATATTTGCAAAGCCCAAACAGATCTGCTTTGATCATCTGCATAGAGTATTACATAGTAAATATAAATCTTTACTGTAATATGTAAAAACTTAGGGACATGTCCAGCCCCCAAAACATTGTCTAAAAAGGCAGAATGAAAAATTGGGCCCATCCTGTAATAGCAAATGTATAAAAATTGGTATGTATAAGGTCAAGGGCTATGATTTAAATTAAAATCCTTGTGTTAGGGCAGTGGGAATGTAAGTGGATTTTCTCTTGTTCCAATTTTCCTACTGCTGCTGTCCAGTAGGAAAGTTGGAACAAGAGGATGAAGTTGGCCTCTCTGAATTCCTATCTTTCCAGATACCCATGGTATATGTTATGTTGCTGACAAACCAACACATATTTACTCCCTGGCACTAATAGGGAACTAATGAGTGGTTGCCGTTAGGGTCTCCTCAGTGGAAACAGAGTGCACAGAATCTGGAATTGTTTCTTACCGAGGTAGTTCTAATGGTATAAAAATGGTGTAAAAGAATTATAACAATTAACATATACCATATAACAGGAATCGCTGAAGAAAGATTGGATTGGCAAAGGAAACTTGTCTGTCTAAAAGCTATGAATGAAGAATCAATGAATGTTTTATTATTACTTTTCTATTTTCCTTTTTTGGTAGAAATCGTGTCTCACTATGTTTCTCAGCTGGTCTTAAACTCCTGGCTTCAAGTGATCCTCCCTCTTGAGCCTCCCAAAGTACTGGGATTGTAGGTGTGAACAACCACACTCAGCTCTAGAACCAATGTATTCAAAAGTGGTCTTTCTAGTACTATTGAAAGGAGAGAATCATCTGGAAGAATAAAGAAAACAATTTTTTTTACCAGATAAATACAGTTGGCAGGTAACACTATAGTTGAGAAGAATACATTATAACTTACTGACACCAGCCCCTCAGACCATGTAATTCACTCCTTTTTCTGTTTCTAAACTTAGCAGGGGATCTTCTTATACCTGAGAAGTGGTAGCTCCAGCATTACAACAGAAAAGGGGCAAAGGGCAGCAACATGCTGTGTGTTGGGAGAGCAGGATGGGAGGTGTCAGCACACTGGGATTTTTCTTAAAATATCATCTGCATAGTTAAGCATACTGGTTTTACCCTGTTTATATGTTTTAGCTACCAGGATCTGGAAGAGAAACTGATGGAAAAATTAAAGAGACCAAATGCCACCCACCCCTTTATTCTTGGGCTTTGTATTTTTTTTTTCTTTTTTGAGACAGTCTCACTTTGTCACCCTGGCTAGAGTGCTGTGGTCTTATAGTTTACAACAATCTCAAACTCTTGGGCTTAAGAGATTGTCTTACCTCAGCCTCCTGAGTAGTTGGGACTACAGGTGCCAGCCATGACAACTGACTAGCTTGTCTAGTTTTAGGAGAGACAGGGTCTTACTCTTCCTCAGGCTAGTCTTGAATGCCTGAGCTCAAGGAATCCAGACACCTCGGCCTCCTAGAGTGCTAGGATTACAGGCATGAGCCACCACACCCAGCCTAGTCTTGGCCTTTGTAATGCAGCTAATTATGGATTTTTTCTACCAGAATGAAAATATAATGAACAGTCAGCTTGGATTGATGAATAAAACTTAATAGACATTTTTTAGTGAACATGTGGTGTTCATTAAATATGGCTGCAGCCAGGCATGGTGGCTCACACCTGAAATACCAGCTACTGGGGAGGCTGAGGCGTGAGGATTGTTTGAGGCCAGGAATTTGAGACCAGCATAGGTAACACAGCAAGACCTTGTCTTTAGATAAACAGACAAAAAAAATTAGGTAGTTATGGTGATGCCGGTCTATAGTAACAGCTATTTGGGAGGCTGAGGCAGAAGGATCTCTTGAGCCCAGATTGCAACGAGCTATGATTATGTCAATGCACTCCAGGTAAGAGAGCAAGACACTGTTTCAAAAACAAAATAAATAGATTACTTATTTTTCCTTTTTTACAAAAAAGCTGAAAATGCTCTATCACATCTTTCACCAAAGGTAGTTTATTTTCATCTTCCCCTACAGCCACCATCCTTAAAACTGGAGTGGGCTGTGACTGCTTTGTCCAAGAGAACAAATAGAGCAGAATCACATGGTACCAGGTAGAACTAGCCACCATGACTGAGGAAGCTCAAGTAGCCAAGTGGAGAAACACACAGAGATGGGAATCGAGTCCTGGTGACTCCCAGCTGCCATCTAGCACCAGTTTGCCAGACATACAATCCCAGAAGTGGATCATCCTGCTCTGGTCAAACACACTAACGCCACCAAGAATTAAAATAAGCTGTCCCTGAGAAGTCTCAACCAAATTGCAAAGCTGTTAGCAAACAAATAGTTGTTATTTTAAACCATAAGTTTGGAGGTGATTTTTATGGAATAATTAATAACAAAAACCGTTATCAGCAGGCATCTGGTTTAGGTTTGCATCTCTAATGAGTTTGGTTAGATGGTCATTGGCTTGATACTGACCAGCTCCACAGGAACCAATGAAATTGAGGTTGGGAGCCTAAAAGTTTATAGAAATATCATCATCCTACCAAAGAATAGGCAGGCCCCAAGTTACAATCACCCCATTTATGTACCACTTGCACCTATGGATGGGGGCTATGGCAGGTAATAGATAAATGTATCTGTTCCAACTTACATCTAAATTCTTAAGGACAGACCTACAGACCCTATCTCATTTGTAACCTGGGAATTGCATGTAATCATTTTTGTTCAATTTCTGCTTTAGTATCCCATTGGCCTTTCTCTATAACATTTAAAAAAAATTATGGGGACTCAGTGGCAAATAAAATAGTTTCTGGAATCACAGAGCTCTTGGTCTAATAGACGTTGAGTTTGTATCTCCAGCTGTAGGAGCAGCAGCACCTGCTCTAACTGAATTAACTACAGCTATACCCTCAGGTCAGATCACTATGGAAACTTCCATTTTGATGGTGAGGGTTGGATTAGCACAAGGAAATCCAAAACTACACAATCTGTTGAGCTACATCAATCCAGTGTTGTTTCTTCACGCACACTGCACTCAAAAGATCCAAGCAAGTACTCTCCCCTTACCCCAAATGTAATCCTAGTTCAGTGTTCTTTGGATGAAAGGTAAATGTAAAAGAAAAGCAGAGGTTCAGGGAAGCTGTAAGAAAAATCCTAAAGGCCTGCTGGAAAATTCATGTGTGACTCCTCTACCAAGTAAGCTGAGACTTTGCTATATAAATCAGAACTGCTCCATTCAAACTCTGAGAAGACTTATTTTTTTTGTATTTGAATAATCTCTGCAATAACAGAACTTTAGCAATTTACCAAGAAATAATCACATTAATTAAGATTTGTATAATGGAAGTTTTATAATTCATGAGTCTCTTTCATGTCCATAATTGTTCTTTCATTATCATTCTCAGGAAGTATTTCCCACAGGACCTTAGCCTTATTCCTTCTCAGCTACTATCATCACACCCAGAGTAACAGTATTACAACTGTCAACATATCTGTAATCTTACTAGCTTAAAATACATCCACCAAAATGCCTCCCTTGAAGAAGAGTCTCAAGGTATTCTTTTTTTTTTTTTTTATAACTTTATGTACTGCCAAGATGGGAGCACTTCCTAATAGAACAAAATGGTCAGAACATGCATGTGGCATGTGTTGGCTCATCTATTGGTTTCCTCCTCTACCCTTATGTGCTTGACTTCAGTAGATCAAGGAATGTCTCTCTATCAATGACAGATGAAAAGATCCAGGATTGAAACTGGATCATAAGTGGCTATAAGCTAAACCAAGAAACAAAACAGTTAAATAAACATTAGGATTAAAACACAGGAATAGATCTCATAATGTGCCCACCATGGGGTCCATACATAATTAGCCCAAGTCTATCCATCCCTGGAAGGCAGCTCCATTATAATCATGGATTCAGCTCAACTTCCAAAGGCCCCATGAGGAGGGACCTCCATAAGAATTGAACAATGTCTTCTCAGGGCTCTCATGAATGGAGCATAGAGGCAGTCACAGGCCAGTAGTAAGAACATGAACCACAGCTTTGGATTCCTATATCTTTCCCTCCTATTCTGTCATGCTCTGGCTTCCTCTGTCTCTCTTTTTCCTTAGAGTTTCCTTAGAGAGTTTGATGCTCTCATGTTGCTTGGGGCTGTCCAAAGTTCCCAGATTCAAAGCTCTAGTAGACACCTTCTGCATGGTATTCCAAATTTATCATTTGCTGTCCCTTCCTGGCAGATTATGGGTTTATGTGCTCATCAAAACTCCCATTCCTTAGAGCTGAAGTTTCTCTTCTTTTCTTTTTTTTTAATTTTTCTTTTATTTTTATTAAATCATAATTGTGTACATTGGTGCAATCATGGGGCACAATGTGCTGACATTATATACAATCTGAAATATTTTCATCGAACTATTTAGCATAGCCTCCATGGCATTTTAATCACTATATGAAGACATTCATATTCTACATTTGGTAATTCTCACTTGCACCCTTGTAAGATGCACCGTAAGTGTGATCCCACCAAACACCCTCCCTCCACCCAGCCTCCCCCCCTCCCTTCCCTTCCCTTGCATATTCTTCTTAGCAAAGTATCTCAAGAATGGAAGAAAAAGTATCCAAAGTACTCAGCCCTACTATGAAGCTAATCTATAGTTTCTCTTCTTTTCTTTCGGCTAGCCTTAGAGAAAAGAAATCCATGCATTGCTCATTTGCTCATCGCTTCCCGATGCAGGAGGGGCACCACACAAACTTAGGGTCACCATGACATGAACATTGTCCCTGATGCTTTTATTGTGTCAATTTCCCAGCACATGGCAGCAAAGTGTTTTGAGAAATGGTGACTTTTCTAATATGTGCAAAGGTGCTAAAATACTGTGTGAATGACTGATAAATTTTTATGCTTCCAGGAATATCTGTTTATAAGTTCAAATAAATTTCAAATTGGGCATGACTTTGGGGGAGAAATTTTGTGAAATGGGTGGGCTTTTTATAGAGTGATCCCCTCCCTTAAAACCAGCAGGATTAGGAGGGAAAGAAAGGATAGGGGCTTTTAAGCACCTCCCTTACCTGCTTACCTTGGAAGGCCTCTTTCTGCATGCCCCCCCCTTCATATTTGTGTTGCTCCCAAAATAATGTTGCCATCTCCAACCTCATATTTTTATTATTCACATACTATATGCTTATTGTAGCAAATCAGAAAATGCAATTAAAAAATATAATTTCATTTTCTAGACATACTCACATTATTTTTAGCATCCTTCCCATATATTTTCCAAGCATCAATGTGTAAATGCAAAAATATATATCACATTATACACAACTGCCCTAATGTTCCTTTTTCACTTAACACTTTAATTTCTGTCTCTACATGCATACCCACATACAGAAAGGAATTTGTGAAGCATTTTTAAAAACTCATATTTCAGAGTAATTAACCAAAATTTAATCAATCTCTGTGGAAATTTAGTGTGTTTTCAATTTACAAAAACTGATAATCTCTCTTACATGCATATCTTTGTGCAGGTAATTTTTTCTTTATTTTAAGTAACGTTGCCCACCACAGGGTCCTTTTAATCTCAGTTCATTTACTTACTCCCATTTCTTTCTACCTAGAGGACATAAATATATATAAACAAATGTGATCTCCCATAGTCACTTTCACTCATAACCACATTTAGGTCAAACTCAAAGTCATACAGAAATCCACCCAATACACAGATTCTGTGTCTGTCTACTTGCGTCTGTCACCATAGGAAAGAGAGGAGCTGAGATGAGGTTAGGGGTGAGGGCAGAGAGGCAGGATAGGAGAGGTGTCCTGAAGGAGAGGAGAAAAGAAACTCAGGGGTTTTCAGAAACGTGAGAAAGTGGTAGTAGGGTCATGTAGGAGGCACCTCCAGTTGCTGAAAGAGAAGGCACCAAAGCCATTCAGTTAGGAAAAGTCTGATGCTGACGTTGGGTAGCTGAGAGTGACACTGATGCAACCAGGGAAGGATGCGTGAGAATCTGAGCCAGGGAAAGGTTCACACCTTAGCCACACAGAGCCAACACTAGGCCTGGGAGAAATGCCTCAAATGGGTCTTGGAGGAGAAGAGAATCCTAGCTGAGAAAGAAGAAGAACGGCAGAGAAGGGTACAGGCTGACGAAAGGAAGAAGAACTTGGTCCCTGTGGAACTTGAATGGCCAATCCTTACATGCCATTTACCCAGCAACCGCCAACCACTCAAACCAAATTCTGACATGCTAATTGATTGATCTCTTTTCAGAATACCCTGTAATAGCACCTGTGGCATTACCGACCTCCCTGGTCATCACACCACCCCCAGTGCCATCCCAAGCCCTGCGAGGCACCTGCATACTCCCCAATCCCTCCTAAATCCTATGGGCACTGTCTCCCAGTGAACTCCTTCCCCACCACTCAGACCGAACATCCCTGCATTCATGGGAGATTTCTTCTCCCTCGTCATGTCCATGGCTCTGTCTCCAGTAAGTGGAGATAAAATAGTATGTGCCTCACAGTGTTGCCATGAGAAGGTTAAATGAATTAATTCATTGAAAAAGGACTTCTAAGTCCCTCGCTTGGGATATTGTGAAAGCTCAGAAATTTTAAGCATTATTAAAATAATTTCTGATTTATAAATAAAATGCATGCCATGGGTACTTTCACTCCTCATCTTTTATTAATACTTAGACCCTAATTTAGAGGAGCTGGTTTTCTTCTGCCTGGAACATCAATGCCAAATGACTGATTTTACTGGATGTTGCATAACCAATATCCCCTGGGGCACCCCTTTCCCCAGTTCCCAGGTGTCTGCCGTATGGCATCACTACACACGCACACCTTGATTTGACAGTCCCATCAATTTTTTTTCTTTTTCCCTGATAGTAATTTGCCATGTGTACTCATCTTTGTATATCCACGGTAACCAGCATGTGCTTCACACACAGGTGGTATTTATTAAATGATCACTTTTATTCCCCTGCTCTCTTGCCTTAGCTTATCTTCATTACCTATTATCTCCTTAACCTCACCATAAACCACAAAGCCATTTGACGAGGAAATAAATGCTGTACACTCTTAAAGTCATGTGTGATAATCATCGTGTCTATTATTTCAGATTCTTTGGACAAGGTACTCTAAAAGACATCAAAGGAAATAATCCCAAATTGATCAGGTGAGAAAGGAATAGACAATATAGTGTCTGGTCTTCTCTCGATTCATAATTTAAAAGTAATTTCATGGCAAGAAGGCCCATAACTATGTGTATAAGGATTCTCAAGATACTGTCGGTATAACCATGAGATTATGCCTGTTAACACATTAATAAACAATACAAAATGCATTGTATCACCAGTGGCCCTATCTAATAACCTAGTTCTAACACACATTACTTTTATTTTCACTGAAAATGATCCATGAGCTTTTTCATATTGAAAATCACTGATGAGATCTCCAAAACAGTTACTTTGCACTTAGTCTAAATTTCTGTTTGCTATAATAATTGTTAAACAATGTAGACAGACTCAAGACTTTAGAGAACTTTAATAAAGGTGGCTAAAAGGCACTTTAGTAAAGGTGGAAAGGCATTTTCCCTTTGCTGCAGAGTGCAGGATACTGGATTCACTGTGTCTAGATAGGGAGGGATGAAAGGTGATGAGAATTTGCCTTTAAGTTCATGCGGGGCTGTTAGAATGATGTAGTACTCACTTGTAGTCTTGCTCACAGTGGACAACACAGGAATAAATAAATTAAATTACATAAGGAAAGATTTCAATTAGACATAAGGAAGAACCTCCCAGTTGATTAATTTCTAGGATAAACTCCTTGAGGGAGGCTGTCCATCTTGGGAATGTTTCAAGCAGACAATAAACAACTCTCTATCTTAGTGGGCTTTCGTCATCTTGTAGCTATAGGCACAATGACCTCTAAAGGTTCCTTCCAACTATTTGATTTGATAACTCTCTCACAGTGTTTACTGGTATCTCATTGATCACAGAAATACATTGGAACTGGCAAAAAGCTGAGGATCAATAAGGCTGAGGAAAACAGGGGATTAGTGGTAGAATTAAGTACTAAATAGACATTAGAAGTGCTATTCTTCAATCTGATCATATTCTAGCTCTGTTAAGATCAAAAGAAAAATGCCTAAACTCATACTTTCCCAGTGGGAGACTAAATGGTTAGAAATGAAATAAAGTATCTTCCAGCAACCTAAGCAGAAGTCAATCAGCACAGAAAATACAAAGGTCAAAGTAGACTCGCTATTTAAATCATATTTTCCAGTACACCACCTTGCCCCCCACAGACATGAAGCTCTGAATTTCTGCTATCTGGCTATGAGGACAACAATAGTACCCAAATATCTCACATATTTCCGCCTCCAGCCTGAGCTTGGAATTGCCAGCCTCCCTGTGTCTTACATCAAAGTCCTAACCACCTTTAAACTCCTAGTTCAGATGCCACTTTCTCTATGAAGACTCATCAGATTCACTAAGCTGGGATGTCATAACACTGTGATGTCGGCTTGCCGCAGCTCCACACTGCTTGCAGAGTGAAAAACTAGCAAAGTCAACTCTGCTAGGGAACATTTTGGCCTGCCTTGTTCCAGAGCACCTTCCCAGGTGCAAAGCGCTCCCTTCTCTCCATTTGATACAGGCTACCAGACACAGTCTCATGTCCCCAACCCCAGGAAATGCCACCCCATTAATTACCTCTTGTAAATATCTTTCCCCTCTTCCCTCCATCCTGGCTATGGAGTGCAAATCGGTCCCTCCAACCCTTCACTGCTTGCTCCCCATGAGGGCCAACATGTAAATTTCTTTCTACTTCAAGGTCTTACTCCTAATCTCTTAATCTATGGGCATATAGGTAAGTGTGAATGAATTTTAAAAAACATGAGATTATCACGAAAATAAAAATGTTGTTATAGCTTTGGTTTGGCTCCTTAACCTAATTCCCTTCTGAGATGATAAATGAAAGTGTTATTTTGCTTTCATTCCTGAATCAACAATCTATAACAATCTATCAAATTACCAAATGTCACTTTTGTCACCTTTCACCCCATTAAGAAGGCTGTGTAGCTCATTTTTCACCCTGGGGATTCATTCAAGGGGGAACAGCAGATCTCCTCTAGCACTGAGCAGCATCTCATACATGTATCTCAGAGGAGACAGCCCAGATGAGCGGGTCTCACCCTCTCTGTAAGGTACATGGTGAAAGACAGCCTATGAGTCTGGCAAAGAAGCTTCTAATCCCCTTTCTGTATTTCATTACTACACCTTCTCTCTGAATTCAACAGCTAACTGCCAAAGAGTTATGTACAGAGCTGAAGATACTCATGGAGATGTGCCCATTCGTTATACATTTATATAGTTTCCAAGATATTTTCTCATGGTCTTTGGAATGCTGTGGGTATCCACAGAAAAGTTAAATGGTGTTGGATCAATGAACAGTTAAATCGAGGCCATCAAAGAATATTTTGGGAATAGTTACCAAATCCCTGCATTCTGCACAGTAGTCATAAAATCTGAAATTTTCACTTAGAACCTATTCAATGTAGGGCTTGAGCTGATGGAAAAGGTGGGGATATATAAAGCATGGCTGCATGGTGGACAACAAGAATGAAAAAATTTAACCCATTTAGATTTTTGGAAATGCTAATGGGGATATTTCTATTCAATGCTTGAAAGGAAGAAATGAAATGGATCAAGCTCTTTGGTCGAGGGGGGATGCACTGAGAGTCTCTAACAGGTAAATTATTCAGCAAGATTATTAAGCAATACTAGAAAGAGAAACAGGCTTCTGGATCTCTCAAAGAGCTCTGGTAGAGAGCTGCTCTGATATGGACCAAGCTAGGCCAGAAGCCTAATGGATGTGGTGTTTGAGTCTTCAGCACCCAAGGGAGTCCCGAGCAGTCAGGCAGAGGAGACTGTGACTCAGCAGGCATGAAGGGTGTCGCATTTAGCCCAGCTGTACTGGACCAAAAGGTCAACAGCAGTAAAACTCCTGAGGTTGCCAATTTACCACTGCCCGTCAGAATTCATTCTGGAATTGAGCTGGCAATTATAAGATTCTCTTTGACAGACTGGGGAATGAGAAGAGTGTACATCCTCTCCTTCCCCCACACCTCCCATAGTTTTTATTCTGTCACACTTAAAACAGCTCTGTGGGAGTAGGTATTATTATTTCCATTTTACAGCAAGAACTGGGTTTAACCTGAGAAAGATGAAGTAAAGTCAGGTATAAAGCCCATCTCACTTCAAAGCCTGTGATCGTCTCCCTTTTCCATTTGAAGAATCATGTTCCTTAACAGAGAAGACAGAATGAAAATAGGAGTGGACTATTTCTGATTTCACTTGTCATCTGTTTACATAAAATCAACTGTCTCTTAAAATAAGCCTATCCTTTGGTTATTCTTCTTGTTCCACATTTTAAAAGTTATCCTTATTATCTTCCACGTTTGGAGAGGCGTGGAGAGGAAATGCTGCATTGGGGGGGGGGGTGTTGAGAACTTACCATGCGCTAAACACATTACATATTTTATTTCTCCCTATAAAATAAATAGTATTTTTTCATTACATAAAAGAAAAAAACCCTGATATATACACAGAGAGGTTAATCAACATAGCTGCAGGTACTGGTCATCCTAATTATCTCTTTGCAATACTTCTCAGTGTATACTAACGTAGTCTTTGTTTATTGCTTTTGGTTCCATTCATTCAAAAAAAATTATTGAGTTTCTGATATTTGTTTAGTTCCAGACTCTATTCTGAGTGTCCTGGATTCATAGAACAAAGATCGTTGCCTCCTTGCTTCCGTGAAGCTTAAATTCTAATAAGAGTCACCAGATACTGAAGGATAGACCTAAGTATATAAATGACTAAGTGGGTTTTCTTTCATCTTGTGAATGTGTGCCAATAGAATCCAAAGGTACAAGTTCTAGTTCTACATAACATGCAGTGAACACATGCCAATTTTTCTCTCCCATTAATGCAACTCTGAAACCCTGACAGAATGCATGACACAGATATTTGTGGTCTCTAAAAACCAAATGCCAGCAGGCATGTTGGGAAGAATACCAGAATTCAAAGTTTCACTGAACCAGTGGTTTACTCAAGGCTCAGGATCCCATATTTAAAATATCCAGAACACAATCCAAATTTACTGAGCAAAGAATCATAAAAATCTCAACTGTATGAGGAAAGAACAGTCAACAGGCACCGGGAATGTGATGACACAGATGTTAGAATTATCTGACAACGATATTAAAGCAACTATTATGAAAATACCCAAGAAATGCTCTTTAAAAAGTTAAAATAGAAAGCATCAACAAAAAGATAGAACCAAAGGGAAATTTTAGAACTAAAAGAGTATAATAGCTAAAATTAAAAAATACCTATTGGATAGACTCAGAGAGCAGAATGTTGATGAAGAGGAAAGCATCAGTGCACATGCAGGAGTAGTCAGTTGGACAGTACTTCCTCCTTGGACCTCTAAACACCACTCCAGATTCAGGGGTTATCACCTCTGATCTTCTGAGTTCTGATAACCACAACCTTAGCTCTAGAAATAATAGCTGTTCCTTCAGGTACAACATTGAGAAATACTTCCTTTTTTGTTCTTTTAGTTGTCCCATTTCCTGTATCATAGTTCCTCTGCTGATAAAACATTCATACATTTCTGTGGGAATGTAAAATGATATGCTTATCACTATCTCAAAAAATGGTTTGGCTGTGTCTTACAAGGTTAAACATACACCTATCCTATAACCAATAATTCCTGGGTATTTACTCAAAAGAAATAAAAATATATGCCCACAAAAGGTTATAAACAAGTGTATAAAGAGCATTTTTATTCATAATAGCTATAAACTGGAAACAGCTCAAATGTCCATCAACAGAAAATAACACATGCTGATGTATTATACAATGGCATATTACTCAGTTTAGAAAGGAACATACCATTGATAAATGTAACAACATGGATGAGTTTCAAAATATTATGTTGAACAAAAAAATCCAGACACAAAATAATACATATCTTATGATTTCATTTACAGAGAGTTTTAAAGCAGGCAAAGTTAATTTATGGTGAATAAAATCAGATCGGCCATTGCCTTTGTGTCTTTGTGTGTGGCGGGGAATATGTTAGAGATTGACTGGGAAGTGGCATGTGACACATTTGGTGATGAAAATGTTCTATATCTTGATAGAGGTGTAGGTTAAACCCATGAGGGCATTTGTCAAAACTCATTGAATAAGTACCTAAAATATGTGTTGAAACACCTAGGGTGTTCTGTTTTTATTAGAATTGTATCCTTGGAGAATATTTTAGAGTCTCTGATCATCAGAGTAAGTCAATAAACTTTTGAAATATCTTGGCATAAATTATAAGACATATGTTTTCTAACTTCAAAATTTTAAGCCCTAAGTTAATATGGTCAATATCTCCTAAATTTTTAGTCATGTTCGCATCTTCAAATGGTTCTTGGAGATAGCTTCCTTAGTTTTTAATTCATATTCAGAATATGTTACAGTGAAACTTTTTTGTCATTTCAATTGAGTTCACTTCAATAAATATTACACAGCATAAATATGTATGAGGGCAAGAGGCAAAGAGCTATAAAAAATCCAAGAGAGATAGCATATCGATCCTCCTTCCATGTGCTTACCCACTGCTCAGAAGATGCGATCGCAAACAGTCAAAGCACAGAGTATAACATAAAGTTGGCAAGATGTGAAACATTTATAATACATTTAAGAAATATTGGATATTTCTTTTAATATCATTGGTTGAAGCCATTCTAGATTAATAACATGACTTTTTCCCTCCCACTTCCAGTCCATTTGATGTGCTACTTCTGTAGTCCTAGCAAACATAATTAGCAGACGCTGATGATTTCATTCCACTAAGTCTCCATTCTTGCTAGTTCTAATAATTTTAGCAAGTGATCTTAAAAGAACATCCATCTAGTGGCTTCAACCTGCCATGTCCAAGAAGTCTTCCACCCCTTCCCTAAGACAGGCAGCGTGATCCCCTCCAATTCTTCCCAAAGAAATCAAATCATAGAATCCAATTATCCTGAAAACTATCTAAGCAGAAATTGGAATCTCTATTCATCAAATGAAAGAGCAGCCATGAAAAATTTCTTCCCCAGGAACAAGCCATTGGTGTTTGTAAGGCATTTTTAACAGAACAAGAAGTCACTTTTCTCAATACTTTACTCCACATGTAAACATTCTTTAAGTGAGCAGCTCAGAATCTTGTAGTTTTTGCTTTTCTTTCTCTATCAGTGTCACTAATGCTTGAAAGAAGCAGGGAAAGATGTAGCAAAAGTTGGGTCAACAAAGCCTACTTATCTGGAAATCTAGGTTTACAAGAAATTTCCTTCTTCAAACAAAAGCTTGCCATGATTACCAATCACAATGAGCTGTTAGGCATCCTGGGTGAAAACAATGCACAGTGTTTGAGATGCGCTGTCACCAGTGTTTTGTAAGAATTTTTTTTCCTTCCTCCGAAGGACTCATTCTATTGCTTTGTGACCTTAAGAGTGTGTAATTTGCAGTTTCTGTTTAGCATTGGTAAGGTGGATATTGTGTCTAGCCTTATATTCTGAAAGTAAAAATCCCTAAAACTCCAATTCAGAAATTAAATCGTTTTCTAAAAATGGACCCTGTATCACTCCACCAAAGTCTGTCTCTCAGGAAGTGGGTGGGAATAAGATTCTCTCCTTCCTGTCCTCCTCCCCCACCCCCCACAGCTGATGGATTGGAGATGTCAGCTTGTCAAGTCTTATTGGGTGCTACCTGAGGTAAGTCCACACTGAGGCAGTAAAAATCTGTTTGCAGTCAGCTCTTTTAATAAGTCTCAGCAAACAGGAGGAAAGCAGATCTGTTCAGTAGATACTTCCTCTGATACAGTGGGGAAAAAATAGTCCACGACAGAGACTTGATATAGAGGAGATTTTTAAACAAAGAATAGTTCTTTCTTTAGAGAAACTGGAGAGAAATCATTTCCTGGCGGATTTGGGGATTCTAAGAAATATTATATTTCTATGCTTATGATTTAAAGTTGACCGAGACTCTAAGCTCTTTGAAAAGGAGGTCATATCTCCCCTGTAAAATGTCCCCATCTCACAGAGTCATGCTGAGTCCTAAGCATTTTGTGGGTTGTGAATTCTGATGAATAATTTTGAGGCTGCCTCTTAATCTCAAGCCCAAAAGGAAAACTTTGAGAGGTTACTTAGCCTTCCACCTACCCCAAAAAGTATAAGAAAGGCTGACGAGAAAAAATGTTCTGAGAATACATTTTATAACACAAAGTACCTAATTCTTTAGAAGACCAAAGTAAAGAGTTTCCTAAGAAATTTCAAAATTTTAAGAAATATGTTCTTATTCACTATCAACACATTATTAGAAGAAAATTAGGTGCCAAGCTCCTGAAAACAGTGGTTCAATCTTTTCAGTAAAATATTTCTCCTCACAGCACTGAGTGCATTGCTGGAGTACCAGGGTGTTATGGTGCTAAATTTTGATGGATGATGATCGTGATGGTAGTTACGATGACGGTGTAATGAAGTAACAAAGAAGGCAATGATGTTCACTAAGAACATGAAGCCAAATTTTTAATAAATGACCTGACAAGGTGAATTATTCTGGGAATAACTCTTATATCTGTATCCATTCATTCACTCTTCTGAAGCCTCTCAGTTATCATCTTCCTTGTCACACTTCTCCTAGAATAGTGCAGACAGGGAGGAAAGTGAATTCTAGGAGTCTGGCTAGCAACATGCAAATGAAAATTGCTGCACCATTAGGCCGAGAAATATTTTTCTCTCTGTTGGAAATTACTAAAATAATAACTACCAAAGTTCTTAATAATATAAGGCATTCCAGAAATAGACTTGCATAGCAGGTTAAGCATTTATTTTCTTTCCTAAGCCTTAAGAAAAGCAACATGCATTAAACACATAGTAAATGTTTTGAATGAATGCATGAATGAATAAATGCAAAAATGAGTGTATTGAGTGGCCCCCTGAGCTATATTTATCTGCTTATTAAAATAGTTATTGATTGTACAGGTAAAAATGACATCTTAAGAAATCCGGGGCTTATGTTCTGACAGAATGATTTCAGGGGACCTAAACTCTGATCTTTCACATGAGCAATGTAAGATTCCTGCACCTGAGCTCCAGAAGCATATTGCAAAAACGTGACTTCTGACGATGAAACAAAATAAACTGCTCATGATGACATCATAAGAGCAAGTTCTTTTCTAGGCCATTATAATTCTGCATGTCAATTTCCACAAAATTTTAGCCAGAAGATCTGTGGAAGAAGAATTCTATCCTTGTAAAATGTGGTGATGGAGATATGTTTTCCATATTATCTATTTAAAATTCATTACCTATCCTTAATGATCTAAGTCCAAGACCATTGATCTAATGGTCCACAAAGTCCTTTCTGTAGGATTTTGTTGTTATTGTTGTTGTTGCAGGTGTTTAGTTCGCCTGGGCCGGGTTCAAACCCGCCACCCATGGTATATGTGGCTGGTGCCATAACCACTGTGCTACGGGCCCTGAGCCTGTAGGATTTCTTTTAAATCTACAACTTAAGTCTCAGTAGATAGTTGTGACCTAAACCATCACCAAGTTGAAAACTCCTGAAGTATAAGAATGTACCTAGTTTACCTCTTTATCTACAGCAAACTTAATAGAAAGCTCTGCCTGAAATAGCCTCTTACTAAATGTCCATTGATTAAATGCAGGGATTGGGCTAGGGTGATGCAACAGGAAATAAATACTGTGCTAGTTTAGAGGCAAGAGAGCACAGTGTAGGGAAGTGAAGTCAGAATAGACTTCACGGAGGACAAGAGGCTTAAATAATGTATTGAAATAGATGGGTGTGCAATGAGCCAGTACTAATCTAAGCACCTAATATGAAAAAGCACTAAGCTCTCAGGGTCCATAGCAACTCACAGCAGCACCTTATGTAAGGTTTTTCTAACTTTTAATATCTTGCTCTTTGAGAAGGACCCTAGCTGTATGGATCACACACTTCGTTGTCATAATGACCCATGGCAGGGCAGGTGACATATGAAATTGATACTGAATTTTTCAAGAAAGATAAAAGACAAGGGTAGGGGTGAAGGTGAAAAAGAAAAGTAGGAGCAAAGAAATGCTCCTAACAACAACAACAAAATTCTCCTTTCTCACATTTCCAGTTGAAGGATTAATCTGTTCTCTGAATGTCATATGATGTTCTTTAGGAAAACACAAACGAGGAGGGATTTAGAACTGCCAAATGGTCCTATTTTTCTATTCCTGCCCTATCCACACATGGTGGTGTTGGTTCTACAATCTTTTGTCTTTGTCACTGAGAAAGTGCTTCCCATTCATCACCTCTACATGTGATGTGCCTACCTCAATGTGACTAAATATGAAAGGGCTTGGTTCTTTGACCACAGAAATCAGAATTATAGGAAGCTACTAGATTTTTGTGCAACCACAGAAAATAAGAAGAGTGAGCTCTCATCAGCAGGGGGAATGAGGGAATGGACACTAGAAATTCCTATGTAATAAGTATGTTTGCAATATATTCAGTTGAGTGTGTGTGTATTTGTGTATTCACTCAATCATTGCAGAAACCTTTACATTTAGGAATTAACATCCCCTTTTTTACAAATGGTAAAGCTGAAGTAAGGACAGTTTTATACAAGTTAAATAAAGGTGCATGGCTATGAATCCTCGTATACTTGGGATTCATAAGCAGGTCTGGCTGATTCTAAAATATACTGTAGCTTGGAAAACAGGCAGAGAATGGCCGTTCCTGGTAATTAAAAAAGATTCTCACTGTAAAGAAAAGCAAAGTAGTTCAGAATGATGAAAATATCAGTAAAATTGAACTTTGTTCTGCTTGGAATACTATCTCCATTATTAACCCTGTATAAATTATCCTTCATTAGCCTCAGTTTCCTCCTCTGTAAAATGGCACTATAAGAACTATCCAACAATAAGGCAATGTCAACCAAATAGGATAATCTTTATGAATGTGCCTAAATCTGTCGCTGGTACATCAGGGCTTTTGGCCCAGAATCTATACCCAATGGGCATTCAGTAAATATCTATCGAATGATAACGCAGCAGAAGTCAGAGAATCCACAAGAACCATCTTCTTTGTTCAAATACACAATGGAAGATCACCTTGTATTGGGCATTTCCTATCCCTCCACCACCTCTTAAGACCACTCTACCTTTGCCTTGACTGTCATAAATAAGGAGCTGAATAAACACAAACCCAGCAGGGGGAGGTGAAGGCACAGTGCAGAGGTGGGGTGGGGGAAGAGAATAGTAAAACAGACTCATTCTTTTGCTGCAAATCACAATCTTTTTTTCTCTTTGTCTCCCGAGGAGGCTTTCCTTATGGCTACCCTTAAAAGAAGAAAAAAAATTGGGTTTTAGCCTTCATATGAAAGCTATAAATTAGCTTCATATTAGGGCTGAGTACATTGGATACTTTTTCTTCCATTCTTGAGATACTTTGCTAAGAAGAATATGTTCCAGCTCCATCCATGTAAACACAAAAGA